>JAHMML010000001.1:6578394-6613440 GCA_020341155.1 Eciton burchellii
CTCTCTCTCTCTCTCTCTCTCTCTCTCTCTCTCTCTCTCTCTCTCTCTCTCTCTCTCTCTATCTCTGAATATTCTCATAGATTGCACCAGTAGTACATTGATTTGAAGGAGTGGAACTCACCAGAAATCAATACGTTTGAAGCTTGTGCCAATTCTAAATACAACTGATAATTTGGAAGCAGAGAGGTCACTGCTACCTCATCGCTGCCACAAAGAATTTCAGCTTCTTCGCACAATAAGGCGAAACAAGACATGGATACTAAGACAGCCTCCATGTCTATACTCCATAAATATATCAAACACACGACCTGCATCAAATTTCACGAATTTTGATTACCATTAACAGCCATAATTTTATAATAATTTAAGCGTATCAAGTATACCTCGAGTTTAATATGAGCTTCCTTGCTAATTGCGATCTGACTGTCGAGATTCGCATAATCTTTATATTGAAAGAGAAAGGCATTTCTGCAACTCAGTATCTTGCGAAGCCATTTAAGTATGGTCGTGTAATTGAAGATCTGATGCTGAATCAATTTCTGGGAGATGGAGAAGACAACTTGCGAACTGACATCCCAAAAAGTGACTAGCGGTGCTTCTGGATTCCACGCTTTGACTTTGTCCGGGTGATGCAGCACTAGCAGAGCTTCCATCGCTTCGTGGGCAATGTCTGGCATTGTGGGTTGATGGACTAACGAGACAAGTCCATTGATCAGTTCTAACGTGGACTTTTGTATTTCATGACCAGCCGTGCCGTAACTCTGTAAAGTGCTAAATTAATACAGCCGTTGGAGATACTCTGTATTGGAGATACGCCATTCAATCTCGATCGGAGATACGCAAGTCGTCGCATCTCACATAATTTTTTGTGACAATTTCTTGTTTCCGATGTATGCGCGCACGTATACATACAAATTGCTTACTCGCGATAATCGTTATTTAATATTTATCTGCAAGCAACGTACGTGCAGCATCAACATGGGATCCACGTGGATGAGTCGCACCATCACCAGCAACAAGTTCTTCGCGTTCGCCATTTCTTCTTTAGGTTGCTTGAGCGCAAAGCTAGGAATCATGCGTACTTGTGTATACCATATATAACTTTGCGTCACTTTGTTTAGGGTATCGGTAAACATGTTCCTGAGTTCCGTGCCGTACGAATTTACGAGATTGATCTCCGGCCACCACGATAATCTCACCTCCGTAAAGATTCTGAAACGTGGCATTGGAATCGATATCAGACTTCCGACGGTTTGCGTGACGTTTGAAAGAAAAATAATGTCGGCACTTGCTTGTACAGTGAGCTGACCAGCACGAACTGGTATATCGATGGATAGTTGACGTTCAGGCAGAACTTGAAGATTTCGTTGTTGTGTGGATTGATGCGAAAGCAGCTGACGAAGAAATCGATCATGAGATCGACATCTTGCGCGTTGTAATTTTGCCCACGGGAAGATGGCTTCGATGGATTGAAGAGCAGCGTCATCAGGTCATCCTGCAGCTGTTGCACCAAAATTAGTACCACGCTGCTGTTGGATTCCGCGTTGCTGATGTACGTGGCCGCTTTGGTGAGTTTGACACAGGTGACCACCGCGGCTTCGGTCAACTGTCGGCTGGAAGAGCTGCCATGCATTAGACTCCGCTTCACGCTGTCGATAAACTGCTTCTTCTTGGAGTAACGCGGCGAACCAGGCGGCCCGGTGTCAGCGTTTACGATCTCGTTTAGCACCTTGGGTGAGAGTACCAACAGCATCATCTGCAATGGCCACACTGCCACAGCGCGGCTCTTCTTATCGACGAATGTGTCAAGAAAATCAAACAGCTCCTCGCACAGCTTGCTGAGATCTTCATTGGGTTGCTTCTGCAGATCGGCAAATTCCTGCGGATACGTATCCATCCAATTCCAGATCGCCTTCTCCAGAGAATTCATGAGAACGAGATGCGCCGATTTCTTTAGCTGTCGAACTTTCTGTATCGTTTCTGCAACAACAATGAGTGAGTCAAGCAATAATGCTGTTAAATTGCATATAAAAATAGCAGTATTGGAGAGCGTTATACACTCTGTGCTCCATACAATCGCGTCAGTTGATTGAATTTACCATTCAGGAGCCTGATCAACCTGTGCACATCGACATTGATGTATTGCATCAATTCGATATCGCTGCAATCCGGATTCTCGTCCCCGCTATTGGAGAGTTCCTGAAGCCTGGCTGATATCCTGTTGAAGACCGCGTTGAAAAAATTTAGGCTCAGAGCGAACAGGACCTTGCTCGCCAGATCTTTTATCATTTTGGTCTGTGGATTGTCGTACGGTATGCCTGAAAAACAACGACCATTTCCGTCCAACGATCGAATTAAATACGACTGATTTCGCGCATATTCCGCTTATCTCTCTGGTAATCATTGCACCCGGTGCAATTATGTTATCGCGCTCACTTATGAACTGGCATATTTCCCGAAGCAGCAGTTTTACGTTCGTAGCCTCCTCGAATTTCGTTGTGTCCTTCGGCGTGTTCGCCAAACACTTTTCCAACGTTTCCAGGACGATGATGATGGACTCTTGCCGATCTTGATCCATGGTGTGGAACGGCCGCTGGCCACTCGTGCTCGGTGTCAGCTCATTGACGCGTTGCAGTATCTTCGTGAGGCCGGATATAACGAGGGAGAAACGGTACCGTGAGATTTCTATCAAGCATCTCTTGCTCCTCTTCCCGTTCACCTGAGAGTGAGGACTTTCGAGACCGGAACGACACGGCAGCTGCATTTAAAAAAGAAGGAATGGGCGATCTTGATAAGATAAATCCGCGATATTATTAGTGTAAACAAAGTCGTACAAGTAATCCTTCTACTGCACGAGATCGTTCATTTCTCTCAAAGAGAGACGATAATCATCGCGAAAAGCAGGAGAGGCAGGTGCAGGGAGGGAATCTCTGTGGAACGCTGACAAATCGACTTCGACATCAATAAACGATCAACTGTTTACGCAATTATTCTCGTCGGTGCAACGAGTGTTATAACACGAGTGATTTCGGTTTCTTCTGCTACTCGCAACGGCGTCGGATCAGACGACAGAGTAGGACAGTGTTATAACGATAGCGTACTGTAGCGTGATAAGCCGCGCGTGAGGGAAACGCGTGAGTTTCATTCATGGATGATGTCCGTGAGCGAAACGCATCGGCGCGAGATTGAAAATTCGTTCGAGGGACAGGTGACAGGAATCACTCAATATCGATCGATCGCACGATGAGCGATGAGCAGCGCTGTATAGGGAACTCCGAGAGCCGCCACCGAATCGCTCGAGTACTGATATTTACACTTCGCATCTCCCCCTCCTCCCCCGATAGATACTGTATATACACCTTGATTGAGCCGCTCTCACATAGCCCAGGCTGAGCGAGGGCGGAGGGGGCGAAGGTTACACCGCATGAGAGGAGTTGGGGGAGAACGAGCCATCTTTGCAAGAATGCAGCTTTTCATGAATGAACGAATCAACGAGGGAAGAAACGACATCTCGTTCCTGGTGGTCACTCACTTTGTCGGCACCCACCCGGAACGCACCCCCGTCCGTAACGCGGTTACGGGCGGCTGATCTGTCCGAGGAGGCTCGCAGGCTCGCACGAGGCTCCCAAACCTGTCCGATCCTACCTTGGGCTGGGTTCAGAAGGTGTCGGTCCGAATCGGTGAACGATCGATGATAACGGTGTTAACAAGGCTGAGACTTTCGCGAAGCTGACGCGAGCTCGAGCTCGTGCGGAAACTGTTGCGATTGTTGCGAGCGTAGCTCGGCGCGTCTCTCGGCAAATGTCTTACATCTTAATTTAGCCGTTGCATCTATCAGAGAATGCCCCCGCAGCGGGCATCGGGACTGACCAGACTGACCCTCGGCTCGAACCGACAGGCCTCGATCATTGAGACGAGCCTCGACGAACGGCATGCATTTTTTGCAACCCCAACGTGCTGCATCTCGCACGCGAGTGCCCGTCCTCGTGCATTTGCGAGCAGCAGGTTTCAAACCCGAGACCCTAAAGAATTGTCCCGCAGAGAATTGAATTGCAATCCTGCCCGCAAGGTCGACGCAACCGGCTGTCGTCGGTCGCAGCCGAGCATCGTCCTCGCAGTCGTTGATCCATCGGCATACTGCCCTGGTACTCGCTCGATCGGAATCGAAGCACGGAATCTACCCTGCGTACCCTGCTTACCCCGGGAGAACTCGAAATTCGATACCCGGCGAGAGGAAAGAGAGGAGTAGCCGCGAGTTCCCTGGGCACTCCCAAGGAGGATCCAAGAGGAAGACGCACGAGGGAGGGATCGGAGTGAACGTGCATCGCGGATGTGACATTAGAGGGAGAAGGTAGCCTCACCGGAAGAGGGTAGCGAGGAGAAAGAGAAAGAGAGAGGGAGCGAGCGAGCGAGCGAGCGAGAGAGAGAGAGCGAGAGAGAGAGAGAGAGAGAGAGAGCTCGATAGCCAGGAAACGGGCAAGGACAGAGGAAGACCATCGTTTCTCGGAGCGGATCACCATTCGCGCACCTGATCCTCGAAACGTGCGAGCACCAAGTTCGCCCATTCTCCGGGCTTTTGCGTTCCCATCTCCGTCCGAGGTTCACTGACAGGCCGTTACCACGTACCACGAATCGCCAGCTCGCTACGAGAGAGCCGTAACTTTACGTCACCATTTATGAACGTCGACTGACCGACCACCACCGTGGATCCGCGATTCGCCCCCGATGGGAGGGGCACTTGCGGTGGTAGGGTACACGAAGATGATCGAGCGGTCGAAATCGCCCGAGTTCTCCTTGGATGCACCAATCGCGCGATACATGCGCAGGAACGACCCCGATGAACGTCTGCCCGCGGCAGCAAGTCCCGTCTTGAGAAGAAACTTGTCCTTTGTCCTCTAAAAGCAGATCGGGAGACATCGAGAAGAAAATGGCAGAAAAATTCTTCGCGACGCGAAGAAGAACCCAACGAGAACATTGAGGTTATGTCAGCCACTCGCACTAACGATCGTTTGCGTCTTCTCGGAGATCTCTCGCGGGCCATCGGCTCGAAATCGACGTCGAAACAATGGTAATATTTCCACCATCGCAAACGACATCGCTTCAAACGACAAGAAATACAATCTCACTTGTATTCCATCAGCTTTGATTTGCCATGCGAGCTACAGAGGGAGACAGTTTAGCTTCGCACGGACCTGCTTCGGTCAACGCTGGTGCACGCTCACCCCACCTTGCTACCACGTCATTCATAACTGTGCTACGCGGCCTTGTACCCGGGACAATCGTTCGAACGAAAAATCGATCGGGCTATTGCTGCCGCGAGCGTGAACGTGCTCTCTGAATGCGCCGATTCTTTGAGATTTATTAAGGACACACGAGTATCACTTCTCTCGCTGTAGCTTTAATAATCCGTAGCTTCGATAATTCGATCGTATCATGGAACTCGGAACACTTGTCATATTGCATGGCAATGTTTATTAGTTTAACAACATAACATGTCTCTTTGTACATATATTGCGTAACCGTTGCGAAACCGAATCTCGGAATCACAAGTAAAACGTGTAAAAACGCTTTCATCTCGCTTTAAACCTCTAATATCACACGATCGATCCTGCCGTTAGACACTCGGTTAGACAGCCGCGCGCAGACATCGGCAGAAACTTTGACGTTTCCGCTCGTTCGAGCGGAAACATTTCTCAGGAAACTAGCGCTCGTTACACCCGCTGTTTGATAAATAAGACAAATTTCTTTCTTCCTTTTTTTTTCTCTCTCTCTCTCTCAAGCGATTAAGTTTACATTATCTTTTACATTGTCATCACATTTCATTCACGAGTTATCGCCAATAGGCCGAATAACCTCGTGATGGACACACATACGCCGCGCGCATACATACGGAGAATATACAAGAGATTGAAGAACTGAAGGATTGTTACATCGTTGAAATGAAAATGTCATTCTCGATTTCATTAAGCGTAAAAATGTGTGCTTTGTATCTCAAAGACATGAATAATTCATGTCTTTTACGGTATACGAATCAGTCTTATATCGTTGTGCGAGATCCTTACACGATAGCAAAGGGATGATCTCAAATCGAGATAATCCTACGACATCGAATTCCCTCTATTCATACTTTCCTCCATTCCTTCGCTTTTCTAGCGAATCAATATAATCACAATTTGAAATAACAAACGACTCGAAACAGATCGCAATAAAATCAGAGCCATAACGATAAACCGTGAAAAGAAAAGAAAAGAAGAAGAAAAGGGAAAAAAACACACGCAGAGGGTGCTTCCACTCTTCGTTTTGATTTGGCGCTATAATTCCGCTTTTGAACAACTCGCGCGCGCGCGCGCGCACGTACACGCGCGATATATACAGAGACTTTAAAATTCTATAGAAATAAATACAAGTTTACTATGCTACTATGCAAATTAAATAAACAAATTTTACAGCCATCTTAAAAGATACGTTGTTCGACGAGTGACTAATGCGCGTATCTCGGTTCCACGTACATCCGCGAAAAGATTGTTCCGTTTGATTATTAAAACTGACTGAAAATCAACGAATTATGGCATCGATGATGTCTCTTCGTGCTTTTGTACGAATACCATTCGCATAGTTGCTCTCATTGGTATCGAGCAATCGGTAAGCGTATCGATAATTAGGTGCACATGCGCTTATTCTAGAATCTAGATTGTTCATCATGCGTCAAGCGCTGCATCGTTGTTGGCCTCTCTCGAGCGATCACCCGTCCTTAAGAAGGATGTTCCTCTCGAACAGGGAATTCACGGAATCAAAAATATCGATGTCTCGTTGTCGGTGCTTTTCGATGGAGCGAATGCTCTTCGGGTCCAGATCGGAAATTCTGACGCTGCTCAGGAAATACAATTGATCCGACAGCTTGACCGTATTTCTCATGGGTGCTCTTGATACGTTCTCTCTGCAAAGAAAAGAGGAGAAACTATGATCACTGTGACGTATATGACGCCATAATGTAGGACAGAAAGTTTGCGGATCATAGAAATGACGATCCGCTCGTCGTAAAAAAAAATAAAAATCCGCTCGTTACGCGCTTAATCACGATTCACGTGTCGCATCTTCTCGCAGACTAAAGCTAAAACATCATCGAGTATACATATTTCTAGGAATATCTACATTAGCTATGCTAATGCTAATTGCTCAAGCATATCGAGTTCAGAATCGGACAATCAACGTCCAACGCAACGCTCGTTCGTGCTTTACGTATCTTGGATGACCATTGCATGGTTTTGACAGACAATGAAAGCAACGGCTAGTGGCGTTCTCTCTTGCAAATTCAATGCGCGATTCAATTCTCGTTGCAAGCCCATGTTCGTCGGCAGATTTATTTATGCGTCGCAAGATCTGCATCGTTAATCCGATAAGATTCCGATCTTTCGAACGATCCTCGAGAATAATTGACGGATCGCTGTTTCATGTGAATGGCCACTTACGGATGCAATTCGCGAAAGGTCATCAATATCGAGCAATCTCTGGCCGTGGCGAATAAGAGGTAACTCTGCAGCGCCGACAAGTGCTCGGCCGCAATCCGCGCGTTCGCCTTTCGCTCATCAGCATCGTCATTAACTTCCCGATTATGCAGGCTCTCATTTCCACAAAACTGCCGCGAATCCAGACCGCGACGAAATTCCGTTTGCGACGCGAAGCCGCCGTTCACGTACGTCCGGTCGGTATCGTCGGCATTACGATCGCCATCGAAATCACCGTATTCTCCCGTAACGATGTTCCCGGGCAGCTTCTCAAAGTATATCTCCTTAATGGCCTCCGGCTGGATGACTAGATTCTGAAAAAAAAAACAAACGACTACTCAGTGAGATGCATCGATGCATCGCCGCGTCACGTGTCGCGATTACAACTACCGATATTACGTACCGTGGGTTTACCAAATAATGCGCGGGGAACGGCGCGAGTCTCGTCCAATCTCGCCAAACCAGAGTATATCATATCGTCGTTCAGCAGCGAGCCGTATTTGGAATAGACGTCGTGAATGTAACCGGTGTTGACGTAAGAGATCCGCTGCATATTCCAGATCCGTTCCAGCACCGAGTCCTTCGGCAATTCGTTGCCGTCGAAGTTACAGTTCTGCGATAAGAAGGAGAGGGGGGATCAGTCGGATGAGACAATGTCATGAATGTGTGAAAATTTTTATGGGGAGCAAGCCGCCTACCTTCCCCATGAAACGAAGGCACCATTCGGCTCTCGCGACCGCGCTCGGCTCGGCGCAGAACGTCGGCTGATCGGCGGCTGGAGGATTGCGTGGACGAGGCGCCGCGAGTACCTCCAGTTGTTCCTGGGCAAAGGGCCGCGTAAGGGCAGCGAGCATCAAGTTGCAAAACTCGTCGATGCGGCCAACCTGCTCGGTGCACGCTGCATTTCGAAACCACTCGTCCAACGTACTCTCGAGATCGCTCGCTGAGGACTCTTGGTCGTAGACGACGCGACCGTCCTTGAAGATCTTCAAGTTGTTCTGCGGCGACCTCAACAGCTCCCTGATGGCGGCTGACATGCGCGCCTCCACTCCGGAGAACAGTTCGAACGGACAATAATTACTGCGCGTGCTGATGCTCTTCTTGTGTAGCTGAAAAGTATACCTCGCCTTAATAGATCTTCATGATGATGCTCGTAGCACAGAATTATTTTCCCGGGTGACGTTGTCACCCGCAGACCTGCGGGTTCGTTGAACGTGTGAATGCGTTCATTGATACCTTGGCGTACTGGTGAAGGCAATAGGGACACTTGGGGAACCTCTGGCCGGCCTTCCGCAGGTATCCCTGCTTCGGCTTTATCTCCACGCAGAAGGTCGGACGAGCGCGGAAGATGCTCTGATCGAGTTTCAGCTGCTGGTTGAGGAACGCATAATCCGGGAACTTTGTGGCATACACGTCCGCGATCTCCTTATGCCGACGTTTCTCTGAAACAGAAACGATAACGGATTGAACGAGCGGTATCAGCGGTATCACTTTTTCTCTACTCATCTCCAACTGGCTCCAGATAACATCTCTGAGAATAATCCTTCCTCGAAGAATGATCTTCGCAGCAACGAACGCGAAACGATACATTCGAACGATGAAGAGGAACCGGAGGAAATTGACTGGTTTACAGCAGCATTGGCTAGCGCGCATTCGCGAGCAGCCGCGAGGAAAGCGTCCTTCGCATCTCCTACTTGCAATATTTATACCTCGGAAGGACATTGAGAGCCGCAGCGCTGGCGATGCCAGTCGATAAACAGCGATGTGATCTCCCGCTGGTCGGCGAGGGGGGAGGGGGGGGGGRGGGGGRGGGGRGGGGGGATCGTTCGCCGCGCGCGGCGTGAACTTTCGCCGGCGTGCGCGGACACGTGGTCGCACGTGGAATATCGGCACGCGTTTAAACGTGTCGCCGTCAAACGGAAGCCGCCGCGGCTTATCCCGCCGCGTTATTCATCGACGGAATATCCGCGCCTCGGCGCCGGATCATTAGTCATCCGCGTCTCTCCGTCTGTCACTCTCGCGGAGAGCGAAGGCGGTCAGCGGCTGGAAGCGCGTTACGTATCGCTTTGGGGATTTGGAAAGTTGCCTCGCCGCCGAGAGAAGAAAGGGGCGATTTTGGGCGAGCTGCGAGAGCCTCTCCAGGCGGGAGCCGGGACGAGACGGGCGGGGGATAGAAGATGGGATAGAAAGAAAGAAAAGGGTCGTTACGTCGAAGGGCGACGCGCTGTTACATCAAACTGTTTTCCTGCAACGCGCGCGCTAAACGGGTCAATTATTCCGACCTAGGTATTGTCGCTGGGCTGTACCCGGCTACGTTTACGTTAAAATACGGAGATCGATTGCATCATCGTATCGAAGTATCGAAGCGCGTTTCGCAAAGGCGGAAACGTAGCTCTCGCGAGCAAATAACGCGCGTTCGCGCGTTCGCTATTAAACGTATATGATTACACCGCCGCTTCGCAGCTCGTTAGCTCGTTGAAGGCAAACGGGTCGGCTGTACTCACTGTAATCTCGACACACGTGCGAAACTTAAATCGGGACGCTTCGGCGCGCTGATCTCTCGCGCTGGCCGCGACATGCGGACACGAGTCGCATCGGGAACGATCTACATCGAACTCTCGGTTCAGAGTTCAGCGGGAGCTGCCTGCTCTCGGATGCGCGACAGCAACGACGATGCAGCCAGCTCCGCGTGGCCTCTGTTTACACATTCCTCGTTTGAGTCTTGAAAATAAACGTTCGCCACGGCACGCTCGCGAAAATATCCCGCTAGCCGTGACGCGGGTCGATCTCTGAAAATAGGTGATATCGAGGACTGCCCTCGCGAGGACGCGAACGGACGATTACGGGACGGCAGAAAAAGAAAGCTGGCCCGCCGCGGCGAGACTGCAGCAGGCTTGCATCGACGCGGCACCAATAAAGGCGCGGCATCCGTCCTGATGAGACGAGAATAGCAGGATTCGGCCGAACTTGCGCGACGCAGACTCATCGAGGCAGATTCCCCCAGAGCGATGTTATCTCATTGCGTCCGCACGTCGATCACTTTGGCGCGAGGATACCAGCCACGTGACGCCATTGCTCCCGCAACATTGCTCCGTGCTACGCATTTTTCCACGCGGACGCCCCGAGCGTGCCGCACAGATTGCATGTACCGTTCCGAATGCGATAAGACAGACAGACAGACAGAGATAGAGAGAGAGAGAGAGAGAGAGAGAGRRAGGGGGGGGGGGGGGGGGRGGGAGAGGAGCCGCGCATCGCCGGATGATTCGTGCCGATGCCGCGAATGCTGGATCGATCTGGACCGGCGAGAGGATCAATGATGACAATGAGATCAAAAGGGCGAAACTGGCGCTTTGTCGGCGCCGGTGGGCAGGCATCTTTCCCGTTTCCGCGCACGAGAATGATGATAATAATAATACGGGCACGGCGGCGGTCCGGGTGCGCTGGGAGGCACGAGACGCGAGACAGGAAATCGATACCGCCATATCGCGCGAGTGCGCAATATCGCCGGAGATAATGTGCGCGCTGTCGGCCGGCCTTTAAATAAAATATCGAGAGCCGCGCGAATCTCCATAAAGATAGCCCGAGCGAGCGAGCGAGCGAGCGAGCCGCGAAAAGCTGTCATTATTCGCGAGGAATCCGCTTAAGCCGCGCGCCCGAGAGACGATCCGAGCGGATGGATCGAGCTAGTGGAGATCGCGCGCGCGCGCGCGCGAGTGTCACGCGAGGAGCGGAGCAAGAATCGCGGATAAAGTCGCGGATACGTTCCAGCCGGGAGATAAGACGTAAAAAGCATTATTAGTTAGCTGGTTAGCTGTCGGGCACCTTTCCCTTAATAAGAAATTGCGCGTTACGCGCCGGCAAGTGCGGTATACAATTAGCCGCGTTTTCTTCCAAGATATTTCTGAAAATAGTCACAACGACCATTTTCTCTCTGTTCCGACTCTGGAATTCCATCATCCAACTGCGCTCGCGAACCGGCAGGCGGACAACGCCGCGGCGCCGAGCGACATCGTCGATCCTGGCGTTCGTTCGTTTTGCAATCGTCGGTATCGGGGCGCGGGACGACGGGATGGCTCCCGTTTCCAATCGCCGCGGAGAAAGTGCCGGCGGAATATCGACGAGCCGCGGAAAGAAAAGCGGAAGAGCGCGAGAACGGCGCGACCACTTGTTGCGTCCGCGACGACCCGTCCGTGCTCTCGGCCGGAGGGGTCGGAGGGGGAAAATCGGCAAACACGCGGTGAACATCCGCGTTTATCCGTTCCCCGTAAGGGAGAAGTCGAGTCGAGCGGCTTCGAGACACGTGCGATCGATCCATCTGGGGGAAAATCAGCGCCAGAACGCTCGAAAGCGCGATGCGGAACGCCGATCAACCGCGGAGATCCGCAAAAACGCGTCGTGACGGACTTCCGCTGCCAACGCGGGTCTCGCGCCGCTAGATGGAGAGGATTACGTATCCGGTTAATCAGCGCGAAAGGGAATCATCTATCCGTCATCAGACAGACTTCCGGTGGCGAACGCCGGCGCGTAAAGGTCAACGGTAGTCCGCATCAGCCCTCGTTCTCCGTTCTTCGTCTTCCGCTTCGACATTCCGTCCAAGAGGCATCGAATAATCGAGGCGTACGAGCGAGATCGGTAATCGGTGCGCTTTAAAACAATCTCGCGTGATCGATCGCTCCGATAAGGCGCGAAACGACAATCGCCCGGGGCGGGGGCGATCTCGCATCGCGGGAGAAAAGGGAAGCGAGTCCCGCGGAACGTGAAATTACCGCGTGCTGCATACAATGGGCGGATCTTCCTCTCGCCGATAGCGGATGATAAACGCCGCTGCATTATTCAAAAATAAATCCCCGCGCGCGAGATCGCGGCCACGCGATGCCACGCGTGCGCGGGAGAAACGGTTCTCAAAGCATCCCTTATCGGAAGGGGATTGCAGCCCTCCGACGCGCACGCATCGATTAATTCTGTTTAGCCGTCCATTCATCCGCGAGACGTGACGGATAACTTTATATAATATATGTCTGAGCATTCTCTCCGAACATTCCGCTTCATTCCGCGAACATTTCGAAGCTCGCATCTATCAATCGAGACGAGATTCTGCAGTTTGCTGATGTTGAACGAGAGCAAGGCTCGTCATCGCAAGCGGCAGCCTCGTTATTAAGTGAAGAAGGAGAACTGTGAAACGCGCGCATCGGCGATCTGGTTTCGACCTTTCGCGTGGGAAAAAGAAAGAAGAAGAAGAAGCAGAAGAAGAAGAAGAAGAAGAAGAAGAAGAAGAAGAAGAAGGAGTCGCGAAACGAGATACGGTCGTATGCAAATATTACCAGTCCTCGCTGCATACAAACAGAAAATATATCATCTGGTTTTATCCTCTGGCGGGGCTCCCGGCGCGCTAAATATCAGTGGAAAATCAAGCGCGATATTTTATTGTCCTCCAAAAATACCGTTTAGACGGTACGTGCTCGTTTCGTGCCGAAGGGGCTGCACACGTTCGCGCATTCAAGGATACGTCGTCACGTTGTGGGATAAATATCTCGACGATGGACATCTGCTCGGCGCTAACTCATCAGATCGGCGCTATTCGGCGCGATCAACTCTGCCGATCGATCATGCGTACGTGCAGGCACGAACACTGTTTGCCAGTCCGTCTCTCTTTCTCCCTCTGGCTACCCTGATTGTCCGAAAATGTCCGAAAATGATAGACGAACGCGGGAGGAGCAGAGAAGCATGAAGCGACACGAAGAGAGGCGCGCGGCGACGAGAAGCATCCGCATCGCTCGAATCGATCACGAATAATAACGGGAACGCTTTCTCACTCGTACCAACGGTTCTTCCAATGCACGTAGATGGGAAAATTCCGGGAAAACGATCGGGGTCGCGACCTCTGCGCGGGCTGTGTCCGCTCAAAGTTGATCTCTCGAGTGAACGGCGACTTTTATGATGCACATCGGAGATGCGCTGAATGAAGAGCTACGATCCACGTAGCGGGGGTGGTTGGTTAATGTCGCGCGCATCTCCGGGGATTCCCCGGAGCGTCCGCTCTTCGAGCTTCTCCTCCGGCCGCTTGGTCCCTTCAAGAGCGCGCAGCAGCCGCAGTAAATTTAGCTAGCCGCGAGGCGGCACCGGATGCGGCGCTCTTTATTCCCGAGAACGAGGGGAGCCAGCCGCGACATTCAGCCGCTTCTTCGTCATCGATCGTCGCGGCGAGCATCGAGGATGGCAAAGACGGCGTTAATCGAGCCGAATCGCGACGCGACGCAAACAGCGGACTCTCGTTGTCGTTGTCGTTATCATCATCGTCATTGTTCAACCTAGAGCTCCTACGCAGAGCTGCTCTCGCGCCTTTTTTCGCGGCGCAGGAGAGAGAAAGAGAGAGAGATTTCCATATCCACGAGCGTTCGCTCCGATCCACACCCACTCGCGGGATCGTTTCGCCCGAGCTTGCCGGAGTAGAAAGTTCCTATCGTCCGGGGAGGGTAAAATGTCAATACAATTATCGCCTGGTCGCCACCTGGTCATTATTAACGACCGGGAGGGATGTCTGATCTCCTGGCGGTTCCCCGTACAATGGAACGCCGCTTCCATCGAAGCCTCGTGATCCCGAAACCGGATCCCGGGGGCACCCCGGGGGATGTCGATATTACCGTATCGGGTGATAACGCATCCTTGAACGCGTCCCTGTCTCAGGGGAGATTCGGAGATTCTTCGTAAACGCGACAATGCCGAGATTAATACCACCGTCTTGGCGCGTTCTGCAATCGCTATAATTCGCGATAATTCGACCGCTCGACCGCGATTCCAGCAATTCCCAAAGACTCGTTTCCATGTGCGCTCGCGAATTAGAGAGCGTGGAATCGTCCGAGGGACGCGATTCTCGAACGACTCTCCCTCGACGCTCGCGATATGATCGCTCGATCCGCCGCGTATCGATCCGCCGCGCGAAGAACAAACGAAACAGACGGAGGAGGGGGGCAGCAAGGTGCAACTGGATCGCCCGTTGTTCGCCGTATCGCGGCGAAATCGATGACATTTCAGCGGAGCACTCGCCGCTCGCGTGCACTCTCGAGAAACTCGGCGTTCCACGAGCCTCTCGGTGCCTCGCAAAAATCATTATTCGTCCGGCGCGTCGAAAAACAAGGCGGCAGCTGCACGAACAATAAGTCCGGCGAGTGTCCGTTAACGATAATAACAACGAGAGAAACAGAGAAAGAGAGAGAGAGAGAGAGAGAGAGAGAGAGAGAGAGAGAGATCGCACGGTCGAAACTAGTTACGATGCGATAGCACCTGTTTGCGCGCATCGCGTAGCAACACGATCGCTCGCGCACGAATGTCGAAAACGCTGCCAGAGACAGACAGAAAGAGAGAGAGAGAGAGAGAGAGAGAGAGAGAGAGAGAGAGAGAGAGAGAGAGAGAGAGAGAGAGAATGATGCTTAATAGTTGGACGTTAAGAATGATCGTTGGAGGTAAACGGCGAATGAACGAGTCCGCTCGGCCGCGGCTCTAATTACGCAAATAAATTCGCGGGAGTATATCGAAGGAGCTTCAACTTTCCAAGTGGCTCGGCTATCTCCCGCCGCGATTTCCTGCGCGATTTCCACGCGAGTGCAAAGGAAAGGGGAAAAGGGGAGAAGAAAAAGAAGAGAGAGAGAGAGAGAGAGAGAGAGAGAGAGAGAGAGAGAGAGAGAGAGAGAGAGAGAGAGAGAGAGCGCATCCGGCCGTGTGCGTGCGGGGGAACGATTTACCTGGACGGTGAGGGCGGATGACGTCCGACAATCTGGCTATATCGGTCGCATCGTAACGGACAATTTCGGGTGTCCGCGTGTAGGAGCCCAGAAAGCAGGAGATCACGTCCCTGGCGAAGCTCACCTCTCGCTGCACGCGCGTTTCGCCGGCATCCGGTGAAACCTCGCCCGGCGACGACTTCCGGAATCGTATTACCTTGTGCTCCTGAAAGACGAGAAGAGCGTATCGAGTCGAGTCAAAACAAAGTCGACGCAAGACGAAGCGCGACGGTAGACCTGGGCCTGAGAGCCTACCATTTCAACGGGACGGTAAGGCGAGGGAGGGTGGGGTGATATCTCACGAATACGATTTCGCGAGTGCGCGATCGCGATTTCCGCGACTTCCGATGCGGATCGTTTCATTCGAGCGAGCAAGCGATGCCACGCGATGCGTCGAGCATGGGGCCGCAAATCGCGAAGGGAGAAGTGTCGTTGTCGGCATAAAGCGATCCAGGAATCTTGCGGCGCATCACAGCTATTCTCTCGCTCTCTGTCTTTCTCTCTCCCTCTTTCTTTCAGAGTCTCTCGCTTTCAAAGTTCACGCGATTCGAAACGATCCGACTCACAAATGACCGTGCATCCTCCACGTCGCCAGCGTACATTACGCGTTATCAGAGACGGATCGGTGTCTCCCCGGCAAGCTGACGACGATGAGGAGTGACGGACAGGTACGTCGGCTTTATGAAAAATTCTCAAATCGGAGATAACGGAGATCGTTGCTGTCCAGTCCGTTCAAGCCTCGTGATCGCGGGAGGAATTTACAAATCGAATAGGAATCTGGCTGGCTGAATCAAATCTCCCCCCCGATTTGCAGATGATCTTCAGAGTTATTTTCCGCCCCGACGTCCGCACTCTCCTCGCGCCGATGTCCGCTGAAGGCTTTTACGCGATGTTTCGCGTCCTCGAACAGGCTTAGACGAGCCTGGCCACCTCGAATGCCGCGATATATTGTAATAATCATGTTTTTCAGCAAATGTTGGCGAATTCAACGGCGCGAGGTCTTCTCGCAACACACTTTTATTTCAACACGAGAACGCTCGCCGGCGTCTCGTTGACATTCGCGGCGTTTCGAAAGCCAGTCATTATTCGCAATAATTTCGCAACGGCAGAACAAGCAAGTAAACGCAGAGACGGTTGCTCAACGCGCGTTTCGTGCGGAGATTTTTCGGCAGAGATAATCGACACGGTCGATATAACGGGCCGTGTCAAATTCGCTTGGACTGCGCAGTTTGAGAAAGGAAGGGGAGAAAAAAAGGGAGAAAGGAAGGAGCGGAAAAAAGAGAAAGAGAGAAACGAAGGACCGGGACAAACAATAGCCAAATGTCAGGGACGTGCTGGCAGCATTCTACGAACCAGCCTTTTTACGATCAGTGCGCTTTCGGAGTACACGATCGGATGACACGATCCTTGACGATCGTCGATCTCGAGAGTCCATCTCGAGAGTCGCGACTCCGGTTTTCCGTAATCCAACTCTCGCGGGACAGCGATCGATGCGGCCGAAAGCGTGTCGCGCTGGCTTTAATCGCGGTTCGCATGAACGATTAGTTCATGGAGTAGATTAACGATCGCGACGCGGCGCACTGGTTCTCCAGCGCGTGAAACCGGCCGCGTTACTACCCAGCGGACGTCCTGTCGCGTAAAAAGACAGAGATGAACGACCGATCAGTCCCGCCAGTTTAATAATGACGACTGTTGCTACGCGTTCCACTTTGCTTGGCCGGTCGCGCCGGCGCGAATAATCGACGATTCGATCTCGCGAGCGATGCGGAATCCATCGCGAGGAAGGAGCAGCGGCATCGCGTGGAAGCGATACGGGACAAGCCCCCTTTCCATCGATCTGGATGTCCCGATCGATCGGGAAATCCCCGCAGGTCGGCGGGAGTCGGCGGGAGTCGGCGGGAGTCGGCGGGAGTCGGCGGGAGTCGGCTCGATCGGACGAAAGCGCCCCGACTCGGCGCAGGCGCGATGTCGCGCATCCGAAAGAACGCGAGCGAAATCGGGGAGCGTGTTGTTTGCGGCAGCGGCGAGAGCCGTGGCCCTACGCGACCCGCCGCCGATCGATATATAGGCTACACGTCGGCTGACGTGGCTGCGAGCGCAAGTTTTTTCATGCGTCACGTCTATTAATGTAGATGTTGTGTAGTTATATACACCTGCCTGACGTGCGTCGCTCCTTTTCCGCGCCAAAGTCTGCCAACAGTTTATCGCGTGTGTGCGTGTAGGGTAGAGTAGGATAGGGGGGGAGAGGAGAGGAGAGGGTGGCAGGGCAACAGATACGCGATTACGCGTCTGAAAATATCGCGGGATAAGTCGATATCCCGTTAAACGGCCCGTTCGATAGCACCTCGCGGGGTGATTCGAATCGGAGACTCGAGTTAAGGTCCCACTTTCATCCCTAGCGATACGGCAAGATCGCTCGCCGCTACGACTACGACGTAAACAAAACCGAACCGCGAGGATCTCGCGAAGGCGCGTCCATGAGAAGAGCTGCTTCTCGCATCGCCGCTTGCCCCGAGCGACTTTTAACAGCTAATCTATTACGTGCGGGCGACCCCGGGAGTGTAAACAAGATATTTCTTTTTTTAATAGCCAACGCAGACGCTCCAACTCGGGGACCGCTTCGATAAGAAGACCGCCGTTAGTCGTTATCGGTAATCTCAATTCGAGCTCCGATGCCTGCGAACGCGCACAATGTATTCTTATTATCGATCCGTGGTCAATTTCAGGCGGGGCGGGACAGACTGGTCTCCGTGATAGGGCATATTTTTCTTTTTCTCTCCTCTTTGATGTTACTGCCACCGGCTGTTGTGTACGCGCTATCGCGGGAATATGTCGCTATAAAAATAGCGCGGCGCGTAAGAATCTCATCGCGAGGATCCCGAAATTGTAAACAGGCCCGCCGTTGCATGTCTCGCAATGTTGCGCATCGTTGCGCGGCGATGCGTTCCCCGGGCGCGCAAACAGCAGGAAATCGATATCGACGCCGATGTTCGTTCCGATTCCGTGCGACACGCCGGACACGGCGGAGGGAAGCGGCCGGATGCCGACCCGACGAACCGTGTCCAGCGGGTACGATCTCATTAAATTCAACATGACCCGCTCCCTTGTCCGCCCGCGACAGATCGGATCGCGGCCCCGAGACCTCGACATGCAGCGGAACGGCCGTGTCGCAGCGGCCGCGACCGCGACGCGCGCAATTTCCGCGCGTTCCGCGGCTTTCGCGGCGGAGAACGCCGTTATCGGTAATCTCATTGTTACGGATCCGAATCCCGAAGCCCTATCGGAAAGCCTCGAATCGGCCTCGAAGAGTCCATTTCGACGTCCGAGTTCGACTATCCAGATGGCCGATCATTGGTAGATCGCGACGCCTCGAGGCGACTTTATCGCGCGTTCACGAGCGCTTCATTTTATGTGCTCGCAAAGCAAGCCAGCATCGGCCAATTCGTAACCTTCGACCTGTCGCCCAATTGGAGCAGTTTAGAAAATAAACTGAGGAGACTCGCGTGTCGCAGAGGGAGATACGATTGTCGCGCCGTAGATAAGACCTTTTCCCTCGTGCTCGATCTACGGAGATAATCTGCGCGCCGTATCTCGCGGTGCTATTTTCGGAGAACATTACGGAGCTGCTACATTCGCGAATGAAACGTACCTTTCAGACTTGGGACATATTCCCGGTCTCCGTTGAAACGAGAAAAAAAAGAAAAAAAGTGTATCTGCATCGACATTAGAGCGATAGATATATTTATTGATACGCTTCCTGCTCGATGCCGAACGATTTCGCTGCAAGAGCCAAACGACACTCGTTATAACGATAATAGAAACTGGATATCGATGTTTCGCTGTCGCGGGGGACGCGAAGCTGTAGCTACAGCGGAGGCAGAAATAAACGATCGATCGATTGTGCGTTTTATAGTCGCGGACGTATAATGAGGGTCAACAACCGGCCGAACTCCCCGTAAGAATCGCGGAAGCGTATTAATTACGAATCGCCCGCTGGAGCCATCCATCGATCGGAACCGATCATTCATCATCCGGCGATTGCCAGCACAGTTCTGAGGCGGACGATCGATCGCTCGGTCAGCCCCCACCCTGCTGCCCTCTTTTCTTCCTCCACTTGGCGCGCATCCCCACCACGCCGACCGCGAGGTCAACGGCCAATGGTTAATGGGCCCTCTTTCTCTCTCATCAACCTTGCCGCGATAGGCTCTCCTTCTCGTTCTCCCCCTCCACTCCCAACTCTCACGCTCGCGATCCCTTCGTCGCGCTCGCTTCTCCTCTTCCCGCCGCCCTACCGCCTCCTGCTCGTCCCCACCACCTGACCCCTTCCCTCCCTCTTTTCTCCGCTTCGTGCATCGCGCAGCGCACACGTTCAATGGCGTGACGATCGCTGGGAGCAATGGTGCTCGGCGTGTAACGCGTATCGGGCCGTGATCTACGACCGATTAGACGGAGATAGGCCACGCTCGCGCGCAATTATCCGCACCCTGGAGAACCAGGGAGAGGGGCAGGGAGGGGAGCGAGGGACCGAGTGTTGGGTTTTATCGCAAACGGGCGAGAAAAAATAGGACTCGCGCGATTGGAGGACGATGAGGGAAAGAAAGACGCGCATCATCGGTGATCCCAAGTCTCGGAGTCTCCTCGAGAAGATCACGCCGTGGTCCATAGTCGGGTCGAAACTCGGTCGGCTCTTAAAATATTAAATAAATTTCCGTCCGATGCGCGCATCGTCATTCGCGCTGAAACTGTAATCTCCAGCCGGATCAAAGCTCCGGCCACCAGTGCGACGTGGACAAAATTTGCGCGCCCATGAAAGCGTCGCCATCGGCGCGCATAGCGCGCATACGCTATTCGTAATAGCGTAATCCCTGTAATCGCGAGATTTGCCGGGACGCGCGACTCGACGGGAGCATCGCGTGACCGTGAGATCCAGGATTCGCGCGTATCCCCGAGGAACGGCGATCCTCGGGATCCTCGCTACCCTCCCGACGATCATACACTTTAGCGTTTCCCTCGTGCGAAGCGTGCGAAGAAGCCGCGTCCCGGCAGGCGGAGCTTCTCGCGCAAAGGCGTCGGTACATCAAACACCCGGCCGTCAAGACTGATCCGCGGTATCCGCGTGCGATATCGTCCAGGAAACCAGGTTACTACATTGCGCTAGGTAAGTTAGCGGAGAGAGGAGAAACGAGTCCCCAACGAGTCACGCGGACTCGTTAAAGCCGCTCGTAAAGAGCGACCGGAGCCGATAAATGCCGGCAAGCCGCTCGTACGCGCCGGAAGATAAGGAAACGTTCGAGAATACATCATCGGCTAACGACATTCTGCTACCGCGAGGCTGACATGTCGCGCGGTTAACGACTTCATTTGCTCTCCGCCCGGCGACGCAACAAGCATTCAAAGCCTCGTCCCGTTTGCTCGCGGAGTAACAGACAAACACCATGCGATTCGCGGACCTAGCAGGAAAGCTTTAACCGATTAAAGGGCACCGACGATGGAGAGGGGACGGAGGATACGGAGAGAGCTACGTTGTAGCTGTAGCTCTCTCTTTCTCTCTCCCTCTCTCTCTCTCTCGCGCGCGCGCTCTTACTTACGAGTATACAGCACTCGGAGCACTCGAGTTTTCAGAGCCGCTCGTTGTTCCCTTTCGCGGTATCGGATAATCTCGGAGCCGATGCAGCCAAGTCACGTAATAAAATTATAAACCCACACGACGGGGGGATGACTCAACGCGCCGGGGTTAAGATTACTACGTGAGGAGGAAATACGTGACGACGAGAGACGGAGAGAAAGGCGAGCCAGTACATTATGCTCCATTCAAACGGACGAGAGCGCAATGACGAGAGAGGTCGTGTTTAACGGATCGCCGAGAGGCTGTTTCGAGTTGCTGAAACGCGGCGCGTTTCTTCTCGATACCGGCTTGCCGGGACGATCGAGGAGCATCGAGAATCGGCCAGCAATCCGTTTCCTTCCATCCTCGTCGATCTTCATACCTCAACTTCCATATTTCCATCGCGCGTTCGACGGCTTCGACGAGAAGCCGAGAGGACGATGCCGCTTCGTCAGGATGGCCACTTTATCGTACACGCGAGCGTTGCCTGTCGCATTATCGACGCGAATCGTCGTAGCGGCTTCCTGCAACGGGAGAAATCACCTGACGAAGCTGAAGCTTCAGCTTCGTCATCGCGCGCAATTGCTTGCTCATCGGCGAGCATTCCCATTCGGTGAAGTTCAGCTGGAAGAGCCGAAGCCGAGAGAACGGTACGCTGATCGGTCATCCTTGATCGGTGTCGAGGACTCGCGGAAACGCGGAATCTACAAACGAGACTAGACCGATCGATCCACGCTCTCGCTCCTTTCCAGCGGACGCACTCGCGAGCCTCGAGCCTCTTCAGCAACACGTCCACCGCGCCGCTAACGGTAATCCGCGCGCCCGCGATCACATCGCATCGATCCGCGATAAAGTCCGCGGGGAGGCCATCGAGTCCGAAACCGGCGACCGTATCGATCCGCGAAAGGGACACCTGAGAAGGAGGGGGGCGACGGCAGGGGGCGCGCGCGCGCGCGCGCGCGGAAAATAGGAAAAGGACAAGTCATTTCCCGCGACGTGATGTGACGTGACGTGACGTGACGTGACGTGACGTGACGTGACAAGACGAAAAGGGGAATTGTCGCGGACAATTAAGCGCGATTATTCGCTACGATTATTCGCCCGTCCATTCGCGTCCCGTATAAAAGGGATACCCCGCGCGCAATACCGCGCTCAGCGCGACTCGGCTGATCCGCTTTCCTTTCCCCCCCCCCCCCACGCCCTCCTGTCCGTGCGCGTCGTCCGGGCACGCGTTATCGTAACGCAGAGTTATCGCGGCGCGCTCCGCGCCCGGCGCTTTCCGCGCTTTTCCGCTGTCAGGGATCCTCCTCCTCCCCCCTCCTCCCCCCGCCCCTCTCCCGCGAGCGGATCGCCATTGCCACGAGAGCGGCCTTAATGACAGCGCGTTCCCCGGCTTGTTTTCCCGGGCGGATCGAAGGCCGCGCTCGCGTAGATTCTTTTGTCGCGCCAGCGCGATAACTCGGCGCGGCTTTCACGCGCGAAAATTTCGCAAGAGGACTGCCGCTCGCGTGCGCGCGCGCGCGCGAGCTCGCTTATCGCCACGGACGCAAGCCGTCCTCCTCTCCTCCTCCTCCTCCTCCTGCTCCCATTTAGCGGGATATTTACGCTATTGTAATGGCAATCCCGATGCAAAACGTCGAAACGTCGATGACGATTGCGCCGCGACGTTGGACGAAGAACGGATCAGCGAGCGGTCTCCGTATCATTGGAGAACCTCTTCCCCCCCCCCCTCCCGTCCCGGCGGTAGGGAAGACGGAGCCGCCTCCGCACGTGGCCGTGCAACTCGCTGAAACGCGGAGTTCACGTAGTTGATCTTGCATTTATTCGTATCGCTCGGAGCGAGCGAACGCGCGCATTTGCATGTCAGTCGCGGCGCATTTGCGCTCGAACGGCACTCTCGGCGGGCACTCTCTCCGACAGAGAGCGGGCCCTGCTTTTCCTCGATGTGCCCTGCAACGAGCCTGCCCGGGGGAGGATCGATCCGCTTGGCGCCGCGCGAACCGCGGGTGCCTTTAACGCCGCCGCCGCCGCCATCGCGATTTTGAGAGTTCCGTTCACTGGGAAGAGGGGGGGAGGGGGAGGGGGAGGAGGAACTCTCCGAATCGATGACGAACATTAAAGATCACCGGGACGTTAAAGAGACGTGGAGACACTGACGAAGTTAGTGCCGCGAGGAGAGCCCTCGCGAAAAGGGAAAGAGAGAGAGAGAGAGAGAGAGAGAGAGAGAGAGAGAGAGAGAGAGAGAGCGGATCGAGTTTACCCAGGCATCGTCTCACTCGCTCGCGAGGATCTTCAAGGGGTCTCGCCGACGACGAGGTTCGCGAAGCGCGGAAGACAAGCTCGAGACTTCTCGATGCCTCGAACGCGCATGCGGATCTCCGGTGATGTTCCGGTCGACGCACGCGCGCATGCGCTCAACGGATTGATGAGAGTGAGCTACGAGCGCGCGGTATTTATAAGTAAGATAAACCCATCACCGACTTACGTGTGGCAGCGCGATGACGATATTGGCGTTCCCCTCCCCCCTGTAGACCGTCTCGCCTATCGTCAGCGGTGTGATGGCCAGATCCGTCTCGGAACCGAGGGGCGACTCTTCCTTCGACTCTCCGATGGATGCCGGTTTCCGGAAAAGCATGTCGGCTCCCGCGCGGTAGCCCTCCTCGCTCCTCATCGTTTTGTCGCCTGCGAAACGGAAGGAGAAACATGATTCGTGAGCTTGGAGCAATTTAGCCTCCCCGAAGCTCGAAGCCTCGCAAGTTTCCTTCCGTTGTCCTTACGAATTCTTCTCGCCCTCCCCCCGCGCTCGGCTGCCTTTATTAAACGCGTATTCCTGCTGACGTAAGCCGGCGACCATGCGGGACGCAGCAAGTCGGTCAAGATTCGCGCAGCCGTGACATTTCGTACGACTTTGCGATAGCCAGCGGCGGCCAGCGATCCGGGAAGAAAAATCGCTGGAGCCTGGTGAAAGTCGAGCAAAGGCCACGCGGCGTTTGCACGTTTCGCGATCGCGATCGCGCGACACCGCTCGGCATTTCGCAAGGCGAAATCGGCCGGCATCGCGATCCCTTGCCACTCGGCGAGAGATCTCGCACGGGGAAGCCCCGAGCTTAAGCCTCCGGTCATCGACGCGACAACGTGACGTCGATTTGACATTAACCGACGTTTATTCGGTATTCGTTTAATTTAGCGTTTCAGGCTTCGTTCCCGCAGGCGAGATAATTATGCGGGTTCCGGGGCGTAAAGTTCCCGATGACGTGTCGTCGAACACGCGCGACGCTAACGAACGGTTCAGCGGGAGAGACTTTCTCCCGCTGTTATTATTTGCGAAACGTGTTTCTCTGTAAAATAATCACGCGCTCCACGCCTTGCGCAAGCGCGATCGGGCGTATCTCTCGCGGATGGAGACCGCCTTGCCTTCGGACACGTGCACAAGGGCTTCCCGTGACGTAATTGACCGCTGCCACGTGTGGCTGAAGGCGCGTCGTCGGCGGATTTCCATTGAAATATATTTCACGTGGCGCCCGTGCCGACCTGTAAAGTCGCATCCCCTATCGTCATTCATCGTCGGATGATGCGTCGCGTTTTTACGCTTGCGCCACTCGCCTCCGATCATTCGTTCGAGCGATATCAGTAGACAAAATCTCCCGAGGGATCGAATAAACGGGATACGATCCTAAGCCAAACCAACTTGAATTTCGGGGACTCGCATCGCGCCATCTTGAATTCTAGAGCCCGATGGATAGGCCTCGATTCGACTCGATTCGATACGAAAACATCTCCACGCTTGGGAAACTGCGCCGTTAATCGGTCGCGCTTCGGCCACTCGCGAGATTCCTCCCCCCCCCCCCTCGCTCGCTATCCACGCGAAACGGTGAGTCAGACGGGTGAAGTCACCCGCGCACCTGCCAACGAAACGTAATCACGAACTTTCGAGAACGAGAGAGAGAGAGAGAGAGAGAGAGAGAGAGAGAGAGAGAGAGAGAGAGAGAGAGARAGAGGGTGGGAGAGAGCGAACTGACGAGAGCGTGTCGAGCTATCGCCGTCACGGACTCCGTGACGTGTGAAGCGTGAAAGAAAGTATCGGGAATCAGGGGCGATAGCTCTCATCGACGAGGTTATGATCAGCGAAGCGGCCGATCCGCGCGGCGCGTTCTTCGGATGTCGGTTCCTCGCTTCTGACGTCATAATTCGGGATAACTAGATAAGAGGCATTACTGAGCGCTCGGCGGAGAGCGGCGGCGCCTTCCTTGAATCATCCTACGTCATCCGCGAGGATCGATGCTCGCGGGATTATCGCGACCCGACGACAACGCGTACCGAGCGGAATAGATCGCGAGGTGCGGCTTGAGCGAGCAACGAACATCCGCTGATCGGACCGTGAAGGTTAGGTTGGACCGTGACTGCGTCATACCGATCAACCGTTTGCGGAACGCTCGCGTTTGACCCGATGTATAACCGTTCGCCGACTCTTCACGGAAGGACTCGGACTCTTCCAATTGGAGCGGCTCGCAATTCAGCGGTTCGACAAGGCGAGGTTATGTCGCTGCCGATCGCTGGCGGCTGATGGGACGGCGCGACTTCTTTTACCGTTAGCTCGACCGTCGCGTCTCTCGCGCCTTGCGAAAGATGATGATCGCGAAAGTGTGCGATGGATCGAATAGAATCGAATCGAATCGAATCGAATCGAATCGAATCGAGACGACGCTGGATTCTGGATTCGGCATTGATCGCGACGCTAAAATTCCAGCATCTGACTTCCAGCGATGAGAGCCTCTGAAATTCAAGTTCGTTCTTCGATGTCATCGCACGCACTTGACCCTTGGCCCTGGACTTGCCAAGTCCGGAAGACGGCGGTTCGGAATGATGCGACGCGATGCCGGAAGACACCGGATCACATCCGATGTCTGCCGATGTTTGAAATCGTTATCGCTTGTTCTTATCGTTCGGGCGGACACGGTAGCCTTCCTCGACGCTCGGCGCTGACGCGGGCGCATTTATAGGCGCGCACGAGAGCGACTTGCCCGAACCGAGGCGAGTCTTATCCGTTTTCGCGTTAAGGTTAACGACCGGCGAGCCCGCGAGATTCCGGATCGGCCAAGAGTTTGCGCGCGCGCGCGCGCGCGCGGCGTAATTGGAGACGCGCCGCTCCGAAAGCTTCCGGAGACCGTAAAGCGCCAGGCTCCGGGATCGATCAAGCCTAAGGCTAAGGAAGCTAAGGGCGTGGGATGATTAAAACTTTCTAATCCCGCCACGGAGAAGGAGAGGAGACTCAAAGTGCGCGCCGTTCAAACTCGAGCCGGCTTCTTCTTCGTGATGATCCCGATCTCACGGGGTCGCACACATTTTGTTCGATATCTCGATCGATGACCCGATCGACTCATCACCGAAACGCGGATCGGGGAGCCTCGTTGCAACTACTCGACACCCGTCGTCTCGATCCGCACTCGCGAGCGGAGTGAGTCGCGCGCGTCCCGCAGCGGGCGAACAAAAAAGCATCGGCGGCTGATGAGAGGCGAGGCGAAGCGAAGCGAGGCGAGGCGGGCGAGCGCGCGAGAAAGGAGAAACGGGCCGAGGAGGAGAACGGCGGCGGGGAGGAGGAGGGGGGAGGCGAAGAAAGGAGCGCCCTGTTCCCCGAATGCCGCGGCGCAATCGATGAGCGCAATTAAGAAGCGCCTTTGAGACAAACGAAACAGCGAGAATGAGGGTTCCCGCTAACTAATGGCCGAACGCCAGGGGTGGCGAGGGGCGGCGGGGGGAGGGGAGGGGGAGAGGACTCGCTTTGCCTCTCTCGAGCGCCGGGCAGCGCGCCTCACCGTTCACTTTGCTCGATTCCCGGGCAGCTCTCGTCCGCGACGACGACGACGACGACGACGACGACGACGACGACGATTCCCCCTCTCGGCGCGGCTAGAACAATAAGGGGCAAAGGTCGCTTATTGCCCGTACCATTTCGTCCGCCTAGATCAGCCGCGCGGGCTGATAGCTCGCGTACACGTGCGCTGGGCGCGGGCGCACGCCCAAGACCGACACCGTCCGCCTCTTCCTCTCTCCCTCTCTCTCTCTCTCTGCCTCTACGAGGCAGTAGGAAACCGGTGGATCAGTTCTCGCGCTCGGATTGAACCCACGAGGTCCCGAGCGCGGTGGATTCGAGCAACGGCGGTCTCTTGGCCAGGCACATTACGCAACCTTGCGGAATGGCGTGCAGTTGGCGGGTAACAAAGTGTGATGCACGGCGAGGAGGAACGAAGAGATTGACACAAGAGGATGCCTCGGGCGGAAGGAGAGACAGATGCAACCCCACACACACACGCGCGCACAGAGAGAAAGAGAGAGAGAGAGAGAGAGAGAGAGAGAGAGAGAGAGAGAGAGAGAGAGAGAGGAGGAAGAACGCTGCGCGTTCAACAGAATCAGCAATTCTAACTTGCAAGGGGGCCACTAACCGACCAGCGGGCCAAGCGAAGCGACATCAGGGGGCCGGGGCAACAACCGACGTTGACCTCCGCGACAACATCATCGACGATGACGACGGTGGCGAGGACTGCTCTTCCTCTCGAGCGGAATGATTCGCGCGCCGACTTGCTCGCTCGCTCGCGCCCGATGCTGCCTGCGTCTGTCCGCCCCACATTGCGCATCGCAAAGCTCCCAGGAAAGCGTATGGATCATCGGTCGAGCCTGATAATGACGAGGGCGATCAGTGCGGCAAAGTGCGCTGATTTTCAAGCTCTCTGTATCAAGGAACTCGGCGACGAGCCGAGGAAGCCGGCTCTGTTGTCGCAATCTCGAGCAGATATCGAGCACGCGAGAAGGCGAGCGATCAGAGCGCAGCTTCATCCCGCTTCATCCCGCTGATCCATCTGGACCTCATCCTCACTCGGAGAACCCGCTGGATTCTCTCGAAAGCGCGCGCGCAGCTCGCAAGATCGCTTATCGCGATCGTTCACTCGCTCGTCTCCTTGCTATTCCATCTCGATATCAGTCTCGATTCCTCGATCACGACTGCCGATTAAGCCGTCGAGGCTTCGATCAAGGCTAATTCCCGTCAGAACCGACCTCGATCTCTCGTCGCGCGTTTTCCTTCCGAAACGAGCGCGTCGTCGAGTCACTTTGAACGACGGTATCGAGCTATCAGCTCCGGAATGCGATCGTGGCTGACGATTATCGATTTCTCGCGTATTTGCGCGCGTTCGCCGCAAGTAGAGACGCGGACACGTAAGAAATACTGCGCGCTTAATCGCGAGCCGAATAATCGCGTCGCGAATCGCTTCGCCGTAACGATCGCTCGATCATCGTCGTTCGGTCTACGTAAACACCGCGAGGAATCGTTTCGCAAAAAGCGAAACTTATGTGGCGAATAAAAAGGAAGAGAGACAGCGCGTAAATGCAAATGCCGTCGACAATTTGTGCGGCAGCCGTTCGTCATCGCTCATCATCGTTCGTCATCGACGCAAACGGGCTCCCCCTTTTTATCGAGTGTTTGCGAGATCCGCATGATTAATCACCGAAAACGAAAACGAGACGCGGCCGAGAAAAAGGAAAAAAAAGAGAGAAAAAAAAAAGGAAGAATCGATCCGCCTGGAACGGCGCAAGCGGAAACGTTCCCCCGCGTCCCCCCGCTCGTCGATATCTTTGGCAGTCCCGTGAATTCGCGCTCGTCATCGCGAGGGCGGAGGGGTGAGGGACGCGTGGCGAGGTGATGGACGGTTGTGAGAGTGAGCGACACAAATGTTGTTATATTCATGAAATTTCGTAAGCACGAGGCCTCTTGTTTTTATTATCTCTGTACAAAAACAGTCGAAAAAATTATAGATTTTCTTTGTTAAAGATTTAATTTTTTCTGGAGTTCACGGCGTATTTACAAGCGGGAAATAATAGCCATCATAAACCTAAAAACTAAATATAATTATACATTGATATATATAATAGATATAATAATTATAATTCATTATAATTAATAGCAAACCTACGAGTCTACGGATTCGAGTATGTGTATTTTACTTTGTATTCGTGTTCCTGTATGAGACCGCGCAATGCTACGTCGCATTGTAACCGTCGCGACGTTTCCTCTTTCTCTGTACGTGTGTATGCCTGTGTATTATGCTGTGTTTGCGCGTTATACGCGCGCGTGTGTATGTGTGTACGTATATGTTGTGTTCGGGTATACGGGTATACTCGTGAGAACATGCGTGTAGTAGACTTGTAAAGCGAATTTTTATACAGAATTCATCTCGCTCGCAGCCTCGACTCGCAGAAACGAGCGTGGACCACGTCTTTTTTCCTTTTCTCCCCCATCTTCTCGCGCTCGCTCTCCCGCTCTTGCTTTCTCAGTCGCGCGGCGATGCCGCCGACAGTAGTCCTCTCCTCTCTCCTCTCACGCCGAATTCGTATTCGTATTCAGATTCTCGTTGTCGTTCGACGAGCGCGCGCGCGCGACGAGCGAGGATGATCGTTTCGCTGTGATTCGTCATTCGTCAGTCAGCCCGCAGATGCGGCCTGACCCGCGCTCGGCCGAGTTGAGAACCCCTGTCGGGCATCTTCATCCTCGCGCTGTCCTTCTTTTCCACTCACTCGCTCACTCACGCACACACGCACGCATTCATTCTCTCTCTCTAAGCTGATCTTTTCGCTTCGCCTCGCGCTCGATCATCAAGCTGTACACTTGACGGGGAATCTTTATCGCGTTCCTTTGTATCGATCTCTCTCACACGCTCGCTGCTCCCTGCCTCGGAGCATTTTCGCGATAAACGGAAAACGCAATCTCTCGAAAAAGAAAGGGAAAGCACTCGCCCCTCGAGTGCCGTTTCCCTCCCGCCGTTGCGCCATTCTTTCGCACGCCAAGGAGGGAGAAAAAAAATCAAGGAACATACGAAGAGCAGCAACATTCGCGGCGAACAACAATGGTGCTATTAATCCACGACGGTAGCATGCGCGCATGCGCGCGCGCGCAAACGGCTGGGAATTGGAGTGTGACGATCACGTATTACGCGGACGTTTGTATTATGGACTACGGATTACCGAGAGATACGTTATCAACGGTGACTCATCGCCGGCTTGATCCGACAGGTAAACTTCCAGCTGACGCAACGAGGACGAATTTTGAAACGGCGATTACGACCGATTCGCGGGATCGGAATGCAGTGTTGTTGTTCGCTGCTCTGCTCCGCTCCGCTTTGCCGCTTCCCTTCCCCTCCCCCTCTCTTGAGAGAGAGAGAGAGAGAAACCAGCGCAAGCCGGATCTCTGCCGACGTCGATTAACGCAAATTGCTGTTCGATCGATTTCTCGTTGTTCTCCTTCCGCTATAACCGCGTCACTCTGGACGCAACAGAGACGGAGAAAGATGACGAAATACGAGTAACGCGTTAATCGAGACACCGACACGTCGACAGACAGAGAGAGAAAGAGAGAGAACCCGTTGTCTTCGCCTTCCTCCTCATGGAGGACGCATTGTTTTCGTCGATCGGGAGATGTTTGTGCATCGTCGATGCTCCTCTCTCTCTCTCTCGCTCATCTCGCGTCGCCGCATCGTTGTGCCGAGACGTATGCTATAATTTTCGAGTAATTGTAATCGCCGAGTGATTGCACATTGTTTTTCCTTTTTCTTTCTTCCTTTTTTTTTCCTCCCGAGAAGAAAAAAGGAAACCGCGTATGGATGATAATAATCCCCCGTCGCATTCCCTCAACCGCTTCTCCCTCTCTATCCCTTCCCCCCTCCTCCGCCGTCTCATTCTCTCTCTCTCTCTCTCTCTCTCTCGACGAACGCAAAGAATCGCAAAGACCGCGTCTTGGAGAAATCGCATCCAAGATAATTTGTACAATCTTATTGCAAGCTTCCAGTCAAAGAAAAAAGAAAAAAAGAGGCTTCCCCCTCCCTCCCTCTCTCACCGTGTGCTCTCGCTCTCTCACACGCACGCACGCACGCACGCTTCTCTCTTTTTCCTCTTTCACTTCACTACGCACATATACACATAGACACATATATACATACATAAGCTCTCTTTCAGTCCGACACACGCTCTCTCTTTCATAAACTTTCTCCTCCCCTCCTCTTCCTCCTCCTCCTCCTCCTCACCGTCGCGGACCGAATCATGCTCCTTTTTTTATGATTTATCTTGATTTTGTCTCATTTTATTTAAAAAAATACTGAATTAGTAACCAAGCTAAAATCACAGACTTGCTGGTGCCATGTCCCAGCGGGTTTGTACAAATTCTTCCTGAAGGACACTCTATATATATATATATGTATATATATGTACGTATAATTACAAGATGTATATATATGTATATAATTATGTATATATAATATATATGCGCATATATATATATATATATAGTAATTACAATTTATTCGCAAAGTAAATGCACTCTCACTCTCTCACTCTCTCTCTCTCTCTTTCTCTCGCTCTCCCTCCTTTCTCACTCACTCTCTCTCTCTCTGTCTCTCTCGCACACTCTCACTCTGGCGCACCCTCTTTCCTCTCGCCCTCCCGCCCTCGGCGTCCGTACTTGTAGTTTCATCCACGTGTGTGTGTGTGTGCGTGCGCGCGCCTGTGTATGTATCATCCGAGAAGGAACAAACGCGAATTGTACGAGCGTGCAGATGTGCTAACAAAGCGCGCCCTCTCGCGTGCCGCGTGCCGCGGAAATCGAAAACCAAGAAGGGAAGAAGAGAGGAAACGCATTCGGCCCGGTCGGCTAGGTACTAGGGGATCGTCGCCGGGGCGACAAACTCGGCGAGATCTCGGCGTCCGCACTTTCTCCGCGGCCTCCCGTCTCACCGCGCTACTACTTTCGATGGACTATCGGAGATCGGATGATCGCGTCACAGCCGCCGATATGGACGATTGATTGATCGATCGATCGATCGCGCGCCTTGCTCTCTCTCTCTCTCCCCTCCCGCTCCCTCATCCCGATACGTAAAAATAAAGGGAACAATATTCTGCATCGCGCGAGCGAACGCGATTCTGACATAGGTAGCAGCAGGTCGAGGAGCAATCATCGATTCGCCGATCGATCCCGCGCGATATCGGAGCCGCTGCTCTCGCTCGCTCGCTCGCTCGCTCGTGATCATCATCCTCCTCCTCATCGATGGATCTCAAAGTCGCCGTCGCGAGAGACGACGTACGTCCGCAAAGTGCAACAGCGCACTCGCGGCTCGCTCGCGGAACTCTCGGCCATGGAAATGCGCCCGCAAACGCGCGCGTAAACGCCTCGCTCCGACTCGGGACGAGCCAGCCGATCAAAGGCGCGAAGCGTGCCCGCGGAAAATGAAATTCGCACGCACGTGCGTGCGACGTGATATATGCGTTATGCCGCGTCCTCATTTACATGCCGGTATACATTTACGTGCGTACGGTAAGCGCACACGCCGCTCGCGTTTAGGTCGTTACGTACGGTGATTGCTTATATTGTCTCTCTATTCTTATAATCACAGACATGGTTTCTATATAATTGCTACGTACAGGGCCCTCTCTCTCTCTCTCTCTCTTTCTCTCTCGTTCGACGCCGAGGACGTCGTCGCTTCTTGCATCTTTCCCTTTTCTCGAAACATGCGCGCCTGCCACAAAAAGAAGCATGCATCTCTCGAACGGACTACGCACACACACGCACATGCATCCGCTCTCTCTCTCTCTCTCTCTCTCTCTCTCTCTCTCTCTCTCGTGCGCGCGCCCGCCTAAAAACTCGTACGAAGATGAGACCAAGCGAATTCGATTTGGATGCGAATCGAGATTTATATATCGAGATTCGAGATACTCCTTTCGTCAGATCGGTCGTCGGTAGTTGAACGGTAATTGAAGAAATCTCGATGCTGCGAGAGCGTACGAAGCGTACTTCGTCGACTGTTGTTGTTGTTGTTGTTGTTGTTGTTGTTATTGTCGGAGCGCGCGAGTAAGTGTATCGGATGGGAGCCGCACGCGGCGCGTCCACTTTTTCTCTCCCCTTTACTTCTTCGGCATACATTCAGCCACGCACACACGCACAGATACACATACGCACGCACGCACACACACACACACACACACACTCTCTCTCTCTCTCTCTCTCTTTCTTTCTCGAAATATCGCGACGCAGTCACGCGCCATGCAATTCACTCGCCGAGACCGACTCTCCGTAGTAAAAACACTCGTGTGCCTTCCCGTGGATAAAATCACAGCAATTTTATACACCGTCGTCGTCGTCGTCGTCGTCGTCGTCGTCTTTTCTCTCGCTTTCTTCAATCTCCTCTCACGCGAAAAGATAATATACAATTCGCCGGCGTGCACACGCCCGGAGACGATTTCGCGCCTCCGCTTCGTCCCCGCGCGCGTACACGGTGCTCTACATACATAACGCTTATATATTTATATATATGTATACATATACATATACATGTATGTATATATTTATATAAATATATATATAAATATGTACATATAAATTCGCGCGCTTTCGTGAAATTTGTACGTGTCTCCGTGTGTATGTATATGTGTATGCATATCTCTCTCTTTCTTTCCTTCTTCCCGTTTTTTCTTTCTCTTTCCCCCTTCTGGAATTCCTGTCCGGTGAGCTCGCCCGTCGCCGAAAAACACAACTTTCCCCGCTTGGACTCACTCTCCCCAAGATTATAGAGCGAGTCTCCCCCCCCCCTCTCTCTCTCTCTGTCCGACAGCGTTATGACGCGTCGCGCCGTCTCCCGAGACGATTCCCTCCATTCTCTCGGAAAATCTAAATTACTCGGCAGAGTTGCGCGCCGCACAATGCGCCGGATGTCGCGCGATTTTTGCCAACAATTCCGGAGAGAGACTCACGCTAACGAAGGAGGAATCGGATGAATCGACGATCTCGACGACGCTCGAGAATCGTCATCGGTGCATGCTCGCGTTTTCCATCAAACTAACCTCTCTCTCTGTGTGTGTGTGTGTATGTGTATGTGTGTGTATGCTCGTGTATGCGGAACTCGGTGGTAATTCGCTGCGAGGTTCAAGGAGATCCTCGAGAACGGCAAACGATCGCCTCTTCTCGTTGCTCGCGCGAGAGAGATGCCCGGGCATGAAAGTTGGCGGATCCGAGCGACTCGGCCGCGACCGTTCGCTTCGTCCTCGCCTTCTCGCGCGTTGTAAACACACGACACGACCGTCGGTCGACCGGTCGGCGTCGTGCACGGGAGAACCGTGCGAGCCGACGCGCGCTCGACGGCCGAGCAGTGTTACAATGGAAGAAAGACGCTTGGTGATTGTTCGACAGGGCGGCGGGAGGGGGTGGGCTGGAGGAGGATGGGGAGGGAGGGGGAGGGGGGAGGACGCAAGGGACGGGGAGGTGGTGTGTGTACGTGTGCGTGCGTGTGCGGGTGTCCGTTGACGACACGAGCACGATTCCTTCGCTCCCTCGAGGACGAGAATGTAGCACGGAGGGGTTGCGGCGATGATGATGATGATGATGATGATGATGATGATGATGACGATGCTAGCTGGTCTTGTTCGTTCCTCCCTCGCGAGACGACGCTCTCTTCGGGGTTCACGCGGGTGGAGGAGGCGCTTGAGATCAATTGGTCGGCTGCTGAGAGAGCTTCGTTGTTTCGCGTGTCTCTCTCTCTCTCTTCGGCGCTGGAGATTCGCCCCCGATGACAGGGCGCGGGGAGGAGGAAGTCGACTGGTTCAACCTTGTTCCTCCTCCTTCTCCTCCTCTCTCTCTCTCTCTCTCTCTCTGCACGTTGTTCGGTTTTCGTTTTCCCGCGACGGATCGAACCAGTCGAGGACAGCTGGACTCTCCTCTCTCTCTCTCTCTCTTCGCCGTCGGGTATCCTCCGCGCGCGAGGGGAGGATCGGGGAACGCGAGACTGGACTAGAGTCGCTCGAGTCGACCGACGGCGCGTGGACGAGCTCGCGTTCCCGACGGATGGACTCTCCCCGTATCAGGAACTCGCTCTCGGAGGAGGGACACGACACGACGACGTGCTGGTGTTTGTCGGCCCGTCGGGCTCCGTTGCTTGCGAGAGAGCAACAGAGGAGAGCGGGCCGAGCTCTCTTCTCTTCTCTCTTCATTCTGCTCGTGGCTCTCGATGCACTTCAAGGGCGACGAAAGGAGAAATCAAAGACGTGAAACAACGCGACGGAGCGCGCGCGACGGACGCACGACGCACCTCTTCTTCGCTCCCGGCGAGGGAGGGGGAGGGGGGCCGGCGGG
>JAHMML010000001.1:6613642-6712678 GCA_020341155.1 Eciton burchellii
GGGCGGGAGGGGGGTAGCCGGGGGAGACCGGGGAGGGAGGGGGTGGTCGGGGGAGGGGGGCAGCGGCAGTCCACGAAAAGTCGGCCGCTTGATCGCCCCCCCTGCTCCCCCGATACGCCTGGATGCGGGAATATCACATATCACACGAACGAGATATACACGCGCGCTCTGTTGCTGCTGCTGCTGCTGCTGCTGCTGTTGCCGTTGCTGCTGCTGCTGCTGCTGCTGCTGCTGCTGCTGCTGCTCTTTCAGATCGTTTCGAAAGCGTGGACGCGAGCGGCGACGAGGCCGGCGATTCAGCTGGAGACAAACGCGGCGATCTGCTCGCTGAATTGCGTGTGCTCCAGCAGCAGAGAATCCTTGCAACTCTCAAATTGCTGTTGTTGCTGCTGTTGCTGTTGTTGCTGCTGCTGCTGCTGCTGCGGCTGTTGCTGCGACAATGTCGGTGCTTGTTGCGGCTGATGTTGATGTTGATGATGTTGATGTTGATGTTGTTGATGCTGATGCTGATGCTGATGGTGTTGATGATGTTGATGCTGGTGCTGATGCTGATGTTGCTGGGAAGCAATCATCTCGTCGGGTTTCTCGGGCTCGGTCCGCTCGTACAGCACGCAGATGGAACCGTTCTCGCCGATTCTGTACGACACCTCCGACGGGTCGATCCACATGGTGAGCTCGCTGGGAAACAGGTTGTGCAGCACCGTCGGCAGCAGACCGACGTTCGCGCCAGCTTGCGCGATCACCGGGTCCATCTTGCCGTTGATGCGTATGCAACGGTAACCGGAACCGCGATTCGGCCGATCCGGGAACCAGTGGTCCCGGTAGCGGTGGCGCAGCACCTCCGTCAACGATGACTTGAACATCTCCAGTTGCCGTTCCGACAGCTGACCCGCCTGCAGGCGCAGCAGGTGCACCAGGAAATCCGCCGCCGACACGATTTCCAGTCTCATGATCGGTGACCCAGGGCGAACGCGTCGACAACGATAATGGGGCAAAGAAAATGCGACTCTATCACGTTCACCGGGGGGAGAGGGGGGGAAGGAAGGAGGAGGATGCCGCTAGATGATGAGGACGCTAGACGCTGTTAGACGGTGCAAAAGTTTGCTCCGCCGATCGGTTTGCTCTGCTCGGATACGCGCGAGTCTTCCTCTCTCCTTTTTTCTTTCTTTCTTTCTTTCTTTCTTTCTCTCTCTCTCTCTCTCTTTCTCTTTCTCTTTCCGCCTCTGCTCCTCTCTACTCTCCGCGCTCCGGGAGGATCCGAAGCGCTCCGCGTCGTCGTCTACGCACTGGCGGCGGCGAACGCGATCGGGCGATACGCGCGTGTCACGGGTCACGGCGCGGCGATGAATAGGCTCGACGACGGCGCTGATGCCGAAAGAAGCGCACGGTACTAGTCACCACAAAATGGCGTCGTCGCCACGTCGCTGCGTAGCACTCTACGGCACTCGTCGTACGTCGTCGACCCTCCAGCGCGATCGAGCTAACCGCCGGAGCGTCCCTCGAGGATCCTCGTCGACGACGATGACGACCCGGCGCACAGTTGCAAGTGTACGCGAGGATCGATCTAACCAAGAAGCGTATACGCGTCGTCTCCCGACGCTCCTCTTTGCAAACTCTTGTCGTCGACTTGCGCTCTCGCGGTTCTATCGTTGGCGAATCGAACGCCCGGACGGGCTTGTCGGTTCGTCGGACCTTGTCTCGCTCTCGCTCTCGCTCTCTCTCTCTCGCTCTGTCGCTCTCTCACCCTGTCTACTCGGACGCCGTAACGATCTCGAAGGGACTCGCGCGGCTCTCGATCAAGCAATATCGCGGATTCTCGATATTCGATCTCTAGGATGAGGGGATCAGAGATCTCTGCTCTCTTCCTGCCCAAGCTTGCCTCCTCGGGCTGTTGCTGCTAGTGTGCCTGCTGTTTCCTTTCCTTCTCTACTCCGATTCTCTCTCTCTCTTTCTCTCTCGAGCGATCCAACTTTCTTCTCGCGACGCGCCTGCCTGCTCTGCCTACGAAGCAACGGACAGATCTATCCGACTCGCGGAACTCGCGCACTCATCGATTGCCGACGACTTTCTAATGGCAGCGCTCGCCAGCACGGATGAGGTAGCCTCGTCTCTTTGTTCGGCCAGCATCGAATGGGGGATTTGTATCGCGACGCCGGCCAATCGACTGCCGACGGCGCCCACCGTCACGCTTTATCACGTGACCAGGCGCTGCGCGCCATGCTTGCGCGTGGTCGCAGCTGCGTCCCGAATACGGGCTGCTGCCGCCGGCCAGGGGTTCTCAATCGATCGCTGCCACCGAAACACGATTATCGACGGATTATCGCCAATTTACGGCGCATCGTGAGAACCGAAAACCTTATCCACCTTTAACGTTTAACGTAATATAACAATTGGACCAATACGTTCCAACGTGTCCGTGTCGAAGGCCTGTTAGCCTCGAAGGATTGTTATCTCGGCAATCGTTTACGCCGCAAACTATAACCCACGCTCGCTCGTACGGTTTCTCGACCGTTTTGTCATTCCTCTCGCCATTTCGCGCGCTATGGGATTCATTGTCCAATTGGGATACCTGCGACGCGCTCCGGCCACTTAACATCGGTTATTTTCCTAACGATCTTGCGACCATTTTCCGGGTCTATCTCCTATAATAAAGCCATAAATCTTTTTTCGAGACACTCGAGATACCCGCGAGCATCAGGAGCATGGGGATTAACTTTACGACGCGATGCGCGACTGACTAGCGAGAGGCTGCGCCAACGGTTTCTAGGTTAGAACGCCATGCGAATTTTCCGATACAATCGCGTATCGCGTTCGCGATCTCGACTCTGCGCCGTGCGATCTCACGACGTCGGAGAGGGGGAGGAGGAATTTATTCGCGCCAACGCCGAACGGCGAATGATTCCCCGATTCGGCATCATCATCATCATCCCGATCCCGGAGTTGAAACAAAATTAGTGTGGCATATTACTAATATGAAAGGAATTCGTTCCATCTTTTACCTACTCACGATAGCAGAGACAGAAAAGGAACAAAACACAAAGGGACTTGACTGTGCGCCCGTATCCGATCGTGAGCACCACTGACAAGACCCCATAGACTCTCGAGTGGCAAGCGAACCCAAGGAAGGGAACGATGCTAGAAAGCCCGCCGCGTGTTACGATACGCACGACTATTCGACGCAGCCTTGCGACTATCGGACGACTACAGGCAGCATTGAAAAGCCGACTGTATACCCGAGCCGAGAGATTCAGGCCGAAACTCGAACAACGAGTTGGTCGAGGGTAAAAAACGGGGCTCGGCCCCGTTCCCGCGGAACCCTTCTTCTCCCTTCCCTTCCCTAACCCTTTGACGCGCGAGCTTTTTGTCCCGCTTCGATCGGGAGATCTGGTCGTCTCCGTGGAAATTATCTCGTTCGCTTGCGACGTTTGCAACGTCGAGTCTCGTAAGGTTGGAGCAAATCTCCGCGAATGTCCACGAACGTCGACACGTTCGAGCGAGATGACGGCGACGACGCTCCGCACCATGTTGGAGAAATTATCTCCCCAACAAGCTACGACCCTTTCCACTTCCACGGCACTCGCGTGCTCATCTTGCTCGCGAAACGGCGAATTTCTAACCCAGCCGGGAGGAGGTGAGCCGGAATTCGAGCCGCATCCTCCCTCGCCAAGCTATGAAAGCGGATCTGATTTGCCAACCCTGTCGCTATGTGGAGCATTTCACTCGTAATTCCGGGAGTTTGCCACTGCCAAGTTGGCAACTGAGTGCCGATCGATAAGCTCGGATTATCGTGGCCGGCTTGGCGCGCGCGCCGCACGTGAATTTCCCACGTTTCCGGCAAGACGCAAGACTCGTCAAATGAGTAACTCGAGAACGCGAGAACGTTCTCAGTGTGCGTGCGTGCGTGCGTGCGTGCGTGCGTGTGTCGGGAAATTCAACCGGCAGCATAAACTTTGGAGAAAAGAAGAGCATGTTACCCGCGCGCGAGAAGCGAGTCATCGTTGACGTACGAAATAGCGGATAATATCACGTTCGATGATCGCAACTAATTTTGCAATCTACCGACGCGGCACGTTTTATCATCATCGTTTTATCATCTATCTCGACCGTTTTCCTGAGAATACTTTTCGCGAATTACGACGCGCAAGGAGCGCGAAAGCTGCTTAGTCTCGCGAGAAACGGATGGAATTCTACGAGCGAGACGCGACGTCTCCGACGCCGGAAAGGTCTCGCGGAAGCAACCAAAGACCTGTCGCCCTCTTCGTCAACGTTCCTCTCGTCGTTCCTTTAACGTTAACGTTCTCGACGCGATGCACGGCGCGGCCGAAATATGCCCAATGTGCGATCATGGGCGCGCGGAGGGGCGCCGTATATTCAAATTATACGAGACCCGACCCTTCTCGAAAACTTGACGAAGGGACGAAGGGGAGCAGGAAGGGGCCTAAGCCCGGCCTCGCCGGAAGGTTCTCTAAAATCAATAGGGCCGCCGGTTCGGGCCTCCGCGCGCGTTCCGCTTGAAAATCCGCCGCGATCCCCGCGGTACCGCCGCCATTCATCGCGCGCTCAAGTTGCTACGCGTCGCACCCCCCCCCCCTGGTCTACACGTAAGCTAGCTCCCCTCTCTCCCTCCTCCTCCTCCCCGCCCCCCTCCGGTCCTTCCTGATCAGCGTTCGGCGAACGTGAGAAGCTGTCGGAAATCAGAGAGCGGCGCGACGTTTAATCGTGAAACTCTCGCACTCTTTCGTAGAAATTCGTCGCTGCGCAAGTTCGATAAAACGATGGACCCTTCACCTAACGATGAACCCTTCGCGATGAATCCTTCTCAAAGTTTCGCTTCAAGCCTGAGAGGCCTCCGTGGATGCGATGACATAAGAGGCGCGCGATGGCAGTTTTCTCGCCACGAAAGGCTCGACTGCGAGCGACCGGCCGGCCGGGTCTTTTTCTTTCGCGTTTCGCCTGCTTCTCCTCTACCACGCGCTTTTTCACTTTACGGGGGGCTTAAAGTCGCGTAAAGTCTGGCCATGGCGGTGGCCATTTCACGTGGCGCGCGCGATTTAATCGACCGAGCCGCACGTCCAATTTCGAACTTTCTCGGACCGCTTCCCGTTGACGAACGTGGAACGATTACGGGATTACGAGTTTCCACGTGCGTTCCCGACGAGATACTGCTTGCACGGGAGGAGCTCTCTCTCTCTCTCCCTCACTTGAGACACTTGGATCATCTCTGGTTTGGGATTTTTTACGTGAGACAACTCGTAGAGGCAGCGGTGTTCCTCGCATGCCTGTCGCGCTTGGACGCCTCGCTTGTCGGCGCTGCCCCTACGAGGCGTTTCTCATCCACATCTCGGTAATTCTATCTCGAGCCGTGCATCTGAGCCGCTCCTCGAAGCGGCACGGAGCGAAGGCGGAGCGCGAACGGAGGCCAAAGATCGGCGAGCCCGCGGAGAAAACGGGCTCCTCGACCTGCCTTGACGCGCGCACGTCACGTCGGGGAACGCGTATGCGCGCAAAAATCCACGGCGAACCCGCAGGATGGAAGTCGCAGAGGGGTGAAGCGGGGAGGATCGTTCGTGCGCTTGAATCTGGCAATTCGCAGCAGCGAATGTAGCAAAATCGCGAGATCGAGACGATGCCGATTCATTATAGACGTACAAATTTGTAATCTCTTGCTCCTTTTTAACGACCTTCGATCGACCTTGACCGGGCATCTGAAATTGTGGAGTTTTAATTTTAGAAATTCCATCTACAAGCACCCTCCCCCTCGCCATCTCTCTCTCTCTCTCTCCCCCCGACTTGAGACCAGAGCTGTTCTCGTTCTCAAGCGACGAGTTCTCGAGATCAAGTGCGCGTCAACTGGCGCAACGGATAACGCAACTTCCAAACGCTACGTACGTACACACTCCGATAAGAAGCACGGCCACGAAAAGCCGCTGTTGAGGCGGCTCTGAAAGATTCCTAGCCGCGGAGAATGGCGCGCCTTCCAAGCGAGCGATCTTGCGAAACGCTCGCGAGACCCTCCGAAGAGCCGCCGTACACGCGATATCGCGCGACCAATACGTACGGCACGGCACGGCACGGCACGGCCGCTCGGCTGATTTGCCAACATCAGGGCCATCTAACTGTTTTGTAGAATCATCCTACTTTTCTTTCAATGGCAGACTGGCGAGATAGGTGCTCAACCTCCCCGGCGTCCGCGGCGGCCACCCGCTCTCCGCTCCGGAAACGAATCAACGAGCGCCGAGATAAGCGGATGCCCTTCTGCCCTCTTGGTGCCCTCGCGCGTTGCAGCGCGCGATTGCACAATTTTAATTCAGCCGCTCCGCGCGAGTTATTTTCCTTCTCCCGCGCGGCGAGATACACGCCAAACGTTACGAAACGATGGCTGCTCCCATATGGCTGTTTGACCCCTTCCTCGACTCGACTGGTCCTAGCCGAAAATCGCAAGGAATTTCGCCCAAGGAATCGCGCAAAGCGGAGAGAGTTGCACAGCAACTCGTAGAGTAGAGTCCGGGGCCCAAAGAGCATCGGGGATCGCTAGAGAGAGAGAGAGAGGACCGAGAAGAGATCGAGCGATCTCTCGTGACCGGCCGCGTGCTCGAAAATGGAGGCCTTGCAGCAGCCACCGATCAGCCCAAGGGGCCCGCCGCCGAGCAGCATCAGGGCCGCCTAACTGTTTGTTGCTTCGGCTCTCCCCTCCCCTCCCCTCCCACGCCGCCTGCCAGTCCTCTCTCTCTCAGAGGAGAGTCCTGTCTCCTCTCTTTCTTCCACTGAATCATCGCCCCGAGGAAACTCGTCATCGTTCTACTTCTTTTTTTTCCTTCTCTCCCCCCTCCCCCCTACACGCCACCGCCGCCGCCAGCCGCCTGCCGCCTGCCCCCACTCCTCCCCCCCCACTCTGATCGCAAACGGTGCTCAGTCGGCGCTGCCCGCGACGCTGAAGCCTCCGATATCACGTCCGATATCGACACGCGAAATCTCGCGACAGCAGTAGCCGGATTCGCTCGTTCGATCGCCGATTGCACGTTTGCCTGACGCAACGACGCGGTTTCTAGCGGCCTTCGGTCTAGAAATCGGGAGAGCACGCGCTCGTAAATCATGCGCGATCACGGCCACCGTTTTCGGCCACGAATTTCGTCCGCCGAACGGTAAACGCGCGCACGTTGGCGTCACGCTCGCGGCAACAAAAATCAGCGACATATTCTCGCGACAAATGTCGCGAGAGAACGTCGTCGAAGCGTCATCGGTTCACGGCCGTCGTAACCGTCTCCGGTTTATCGCTCCTAAAGGCTCCGAAAAATTAGTGACCTAGCGCGAGGCGTTTCGTTTGCGCTCGCTCCGAGCTCGGAGATGACGCATCGATCGCGACACCGGCAGAGAGGAGGACCCGAAACCCAATGGAGCGGGGGAGAGGAGAGGAGGGGGGGGGGGGRGGGGACGCATAATTCGGGAAGAAAGGCGTAATTCGGATGTATATAATTCGGGCTCGGAGGAGTATCGAGCGATATCGAGTCTCTCGGCTTTGACGTCGGCGACGAACTCGCACGACGAGAGATTAATCGCTCGTCTCTATTCCGAGCCGGACGAATAAGGCGCTGCTCTCGATAAAATCGCAGCACCTAAACTCGTGCCAGGACTGAATCGCGGGCGCGCGCTTTGTTTACGGACGAGAGACTTTCTCTCCTCGCTTCTCCGCGTCAGATCGAAACTCGGATGGAAACTCGGTTGTGCTCTTGAAAACTCGCGCCCCGTCTCGCCCGGGCACAGGCAGTCTCTCCGTTACTCTCCGCTAACCTTCCGCCAAAGCTCGGAGAATGTCGAGAGAGCGCGAGCCGGTCGCGATCAGTGAAAGCGCGTGGCGCGTGAAATTTTCGGCCAGAGTCCGCCGCCGATTCTCCCCAGGCGGCTCTAATGATGACACGAAAGGCGCGGTTTTCCTCCAATTAGCGCGTTCCCTCGGATCGCTCTCGGTAATCTTCGTACGGTCGCGCGAGTCTCGTTACTCGCGCAACGCGGAGTCCGGACAAATGAGATACAGGAGCGCGAGGAAAATGCAGCAGCGGCTCAGAGAAGAATGCCCGAATGTGTTCCCGTGCCGTCGAATTTTTCTTTCTCGCGCGAAAATTGGAAATTAATCTCTCGCTGCTCGAGAGATTTTCGCCCACGCGGCCAATTAGGAGAGATCAGAGAGAGAGGGGGGGGGGAGAGAGAGAGAGAGAGCGCGCACAGGACGCGCTCGTTTCCTGAAGCGAAGGTGCGGCTAAAAAGTCAGCGCGCGCCGTTCGCTCGACGAGGACGAGGCCCCGTTATCAGGATGGATAACGGGTGATAATAATCCGTTCTCAACGTCGGGTCGTTTATTAAAAGCGCTGCGCTAATGCGACGCGCATGAGAACGAGGCATATCGAGGCGGAGTCGACGTCTCGCGAGAGAGAGAAAAAAAAGGAGGAAGAAGGAGCGGAAAAATCACGCCTCCGCCGAACACCCCTCCCCTCCCCAGCCCCTCGTAGATCATCGTAGCGTACGATCTTACGCGTTCCGGGGGAGCCCCTCCCCCCTGGCCCCCCTCCGGCAGAGATAAATTTCGCCGCGACTGTCGGGCGGATTGTGAGAACCGCGAGCGCGATGAATCGCGAGCACGCGGCGATCCGCGTAAGCGACGAGGATCGCGAATTATCCTTTATCCTCCGGCGGGGGTCACGGGCGACACGCGGGGTCACGTGGTAATCCGCTGCCGCTGTTTGAAGTAACGAGAGCGCGAATACGCGCGCGCCTCAGGCTGCTCCGCAGCTTGGTATCATGGTTGGCGGGGGGCGGGGATCGCCATCGCTCCGCCGTTACGTCGACTTCAGCCTTGGCTCGTATTCGGCTCTACGAACTTTACGAAGGCATACGCGAGGATTTAACAGCGCGTCTCGCGACTCGCAACTCGCCTCCGAGACTCTCGGCGATCGTCAATCGCGCAGGAGGCAATGATCCCTCCCCCTCCGTTGACGCGAAACGTGACCTCCATCTTAAACGCGAGATTCAGATCATAGTTATATTTAGCGGGAGAGCAGGGGAGCCGCTATTCTAGCCTGTTACTGCCAAGGTGCACCGACTTGCATCTCAAGCAAGCGAGCGCGCATGCGCGGGATGAGATGATCCGAGGAACAGATTAATGCGCGTATGCGCGACGATGCGTTTAGCATACGCGCATAAAAATTCTTTACTCGGACGCAGCTCTGCATTCGCGTCCGCGACGCGGAGCGCCGCGTTTAGAGCCGCGCGAAAATCGCTGATGAGCTTCCTCCTGCTCGCGACAAGACGGGAGATGATCAAATACCCGCTTCGGAGTAAACGTTTGGCTGGGACTGGGCTGGTGAAAGAGCTTCTCAACGGAGTCGACGGAGTCTCGCTTGCGCGATGATTCGCGGTCGACGAGCCGTGCACTCGCCCGCTAAGGAGAAAACGTCCACCGCGGCGGATAATGGCGAATGATGGCGAATGATGGCGCGAATAAATATTTGATCCTCCGACTCGAACTCGGACGATGGAGACAAAAATTGAACGACATTTCGCGTCCAGGCGTTTCTCCCGCGTGATCGAGCGAGGCGTAAAACGAGGATGACATCGAGACACGCAAATCGCACCTCGGAATCGACGTGCGTGTGTGTATGGGGGGGGAGGAAGATCCCCCTCCCTGCCCTCCCCCCCGGATCCGGTGCACGATCGCGCGTTCGATGAGCGTTTCGAGAATTCGATTATGTCATTCACGGAGATTGGCTGGAACGAGCTCTCGTTCGGTGCAATCAATTTTTATTATTAATAATTCGCCATTCACACCTCACGTGAGCCCGTGACCTATTGCGAACCCTTCCCGTGCCCCGTTTGCGTCACGTGTCTATTTTATGCGGCCTGCTTGTCGCGCCGTCGCAAAATCGATATTCCCGCCGGGGGACATATATTTTTAAACGATACGCGATACTCGAACGCCAATGTTCTGCCTATCAATGCGCGCGTCAATGTCGCCGATCGCAATCGCGAGCCGCGATACCGCGAGATATCGCGTCTCGTTTCCGCGAGCGCGTCGAGTTTTAGGTTAGAAATCGGCAGGCACCCGCGCCGCACGCCGCGCCGCGTAGCCCGCGAAAATCACTTCCCCGGTGATTCATCGTCGCGCATGGTAACGAGCAGCRGGGGGAGGGGGAGGGGGAGGGGGAAGAGAGGGCGAAACGGAGCGCGGTCGTTAAGCGCACCGCGATGGCGGTCGACGAACCTGCTCGGCAAAAGGTTCCGCGAACTCGCGCCGGGCGCTACCGACGAGACGCATTTTACCGCTTTTCCCACGGCCTCGGCGTATTCCGCCCGCCGCCCGTTGTCGCTTCAATCCTATCGCCATAGCGGTAAAGGAGGCCGAAGTCGTTTCGCGATGGAAAAACTCGCCGACGACGACGACGATAACGGCCGCGGTACGGTCGATCGTCGTTGAGAACGCGCCGGAACGAGAAACGGGCAAGCGGGTCGAGCGTGGAATTATTCAGTGCCGCGTCGTCGCGTGGATACCGATCGAGATTAATCGATTTAATCAAGAGATTTCAATCGCGCTCTCGCGGATCAGCATCGCTCGCTGATCGAGTCGCCGCGAGCATGTTGCCGCGCTGGAACGAAGGGCCGAAGGGCGAAATGAGAGGATTATAGCGTCTCGAGCAGTCAACGAGTCGTTTGCCGAAATCGTTTGCCTCCGACCGACTCCACGGGTGGATGATGAGGAATGGACGAGAGAGACCGACGAGAGAGAGAGAGAGAGAGAGAGAGAGAGAGAGAGAGAGAGAGAGAGAGAGAGAGAGAGAGAGAGAGAGAGAGACGGTGGGAATCGGAGTCGAGAGCGCTCCTTCGCTCCTTCGCTCCTTCACGGCGCGTCGCGGCGTCAGGATCAGAACTCGCTGCGTTCCCGGACAATTTCGCGCGCCTCGACTGTCTCGCGGCGATGCCGCGGGAAATGCCTCCCTCCCCCCACCCTTCCCCCTTCCCTCCCCACCCACTCGTCTGCCACGGCGAGCCTCCATTTCTCCGTGCAATTTTATCCGCGGTAGATCCGCGGCTTGGCGCGACCTGCCAAGCGCATGGAAATAGAAACGATGGCGGGCGTCGATATCTCTGTAAGCCGAGTTCCCCGTCGACATAAAACGCCAAAGATACTAATCGCGGTCGAACCGACATCGAGATCTGTCCTGAGAGCCGAGAGCTGGACAGGTCAACTCGACATGTTTCCTCCCGCGATCCTCGCATTATTTCGGCGCGACACGAACATGCGATCTCGCTGCTGCTCCGCGACATTATCGCCCCTATTAATCCGCGAGATACTATTTGAGAGCGAGCGAGAGAGAGAGAGAGAGAGAGGGAGAGAGGGACGCAAATTTAACGCGCGCCGACGAAAAATCCCCGGCGTCTGTTGCGGAGAGCGAAACGATGCGTCGCAACATCGGTGTCTCGATACTCGACGACGCTGCCGGCTCGACGCTTTTGGATTCCCCCCCCCCCTCGTCCCGTCCCCCCGCCCCGCGATCCTCTTCAGAGTGCGTTGGGCGACGAACGGGACGGCGCGCTGTCGCGCGTTTCCGCGCCGCCTTTGGGTTCCCCCCCCCCTCCCCTCTCCCTCGAGCCACCACCGTCGATGATGGTCTTTCCCTGGTCTCGCGCGGCGTTGACGCAACGCCGCGATCGCGCGCACGTGGCGGAAGCTCCGGATTCTCATTGGCGACGATTCGTTCGCGCGCCGCGGATTTATTTATATTGTATTGTATTACGGAGCAGCCATCACCGGAGCGGAACGAGTATCGAGAATTGCCGCGGCTGTCGCTCAGCTTCTCCCTCGTTGCTCCCTCGACCGGTCTGATTCGGCGATACGATAATTGCGCAACGCTTTGCAACGCTGTAATTATTATGCGGACGCGAACGGGACGGCGCGTTATTATTTCGCGCCGCGCGCGAGTCGGACGACGACGATGACGACGACAGCAACAACAACGGCGCAAATGGACTATGACTAAACGATAATCCGGCGCATCCGAAATGACGTCGGACAAACGAATGACGGGGAAAGAATAAGAAGCGGAGAGAGAGAGAGAGAGAGAGAGAGAGAGAGAGAGAGAGAGAGAGAGAGAGAGAGAGAGAGAAAAGACTCACCGCGGTACGGCGCTGCAGCCAAGGACGTCGCGACGATGTTCCTCCTTGCAGGTTATTCCTGCAAGTAACGATCGTGTTTTCATCCCTTTTTTTTCTCTCCTTCTCCTTCTCGCCGGGCGCTCGCTTTTATTCGCGATACACTTTAATGCGAGTACCTTGAACCACGAATAGCATCGAGAGTTGAACTCGCGCCGCGATCCCGAGCGACTCGTTCAACACGCGGGCAAACAACGGACGCACAACGGATACAGCAGTTCGTGATTAGCAGCCGTTGGCTCGATCTCGCGATTACGTCGGCGCGGATTCTGCCTCTTTACAGTTACGGAAAGAGAACCGTAACGGTGGCCTTAACGTGGCGTAACGTACGCGAGCGTACGTTAGACAAGGAATCGATCGACGATCCGTGACGTTTACGGCCGCGAGGCGCTAAAGAGCGGACGAAGGACGGCTGCTATTCAAATTTCCACCCGTAAGCCTTCGATCGTTCAATTATCCATTAGTTTCAGACGGTAGTTAATTGCGAGACGGCTCGCGGCGTGATTAAATCTTACGATCGATCGGGATCGATCGGCGACTCGGCGGCAAACGGCGAGGCGGAAACGCGCTCGCGTTCATTCCGAAGAAAAGAAAAAAAGGAAAAAAAAAAAGGAAAAAAAAAGACGCAAATACCGCGATCGTGCAGCAATCCGTCCGATTCGCTTCCGAGTCGCCGGAGCAGAGTTCAGATCAGATTTGGCCTTTTCTCCTCGTCGCCGCCAGGCGTCGCCGTCGCGTCGCGCGAGATCATGCATTTTAACGGCGACGATTTTGAAATTGCGGTTCCGTCGGCCGCTCGCTCAGCCTGAAAAACCGATCCCACCGCATAATTTCGCAGTCCGCGCAGCGTGCGTTTTCCCCGGAGACGCACGGCTACGGAAATCGTGTCGGCCGTGCCGTTTTCGCGGTCGATTGCCATTACGGGCGAAGGAGAACTGCGAAATAAAATCTCCAAACGCGGACGGCCGTCCCAGCCCCGTCTCTTGGCCGCGCGCGTTTCGCATCGATCTCTCTCGCCTCTCTTCTTTTTCTTCTTCTTTCCTTTCCTTCCTTCCCCTCCCAACCCCTCTCACTCTTTTTTGTTTTTGTTTAGATTGATTTCTCACTCGCGGCCGCTTTTCCAAGCCGCCGCCGCCGCCGCCGCTGCCGCCGCGGTTACGGAACGCGCGGTATCGTATTCCGATAAGTCTGTAAAAATAAGCGCGCGGCACATAATGGGGCGCTTATGCAATTCGAATGCGAAAAAAAGGGAGGGGGACGGGCGGGGAAAAAAAGGAGAAAGAAAGAAAGACCGCGGCGAAGAAACGAACGAACAATGGAGAGCAAACGAGAGAACAAACGAACGCAGGAGAAAAGCGAAGAAAAAAATCGATCTCGATTAGTCACGAATATTACGCAATAACATCAGCATCGTAATGTCCCGCCATTACTTTTATTATCATCGCTGTTATCGACGTTGCGGGCTTTGTGCTTTATGGCGGCGATTTAAATCGCGGGAAGCTGTTACGCGAAGCCATAATTACCGATTACGCGACGCGCGAGTACTTTGATTATCCGAGTGAAATATTCGTCGATCGGCGCTCGAGGATTCGATTCCACATGCGATGCGGGGCCTAAGGAAAGATTACGAGCGTGTTACGAGCCTAACATGTCGCGGGCATCCACGTAAATCGATCGATCGATCGCTCGATGTCCGCTCTCGGGAGCGGAGAGCGCGGCTCCGTTTCGTCTCCCTTGGCGAAATTACAAATGCTTTTAATCATAAATGGCGCCGATTCGAACGCGCTTATCGGCACGTGAGCAATTTTGCCGCCGTCCCGGCGACGCGCGATAAATATAGCTCCGAGTCGTTAGCGACGAGTGCAATTAACGCGTCGAGTAAACCTAGCTAATTGGATCGGTACGGCTTTTGCATGTCGTTTTTGTCAAGATATCGAGACTTCTTAATTAACATGGAACAAACAGCGCCGCCGTATCCAGTCCGGAACACCGGCGACAACGGTATGATGTACCGCGCGACCATAACCTCTCCCGGCTCTCTCGCAATTAACGCCGCGCGAGTGTCCGCCCGCGCGGGCTGCACCGTTAGTCTCACTTAATTATGACTCGCGATCGTTCCTTACGGCCTAAGTGGAACAAAAGAGCTCAGGTCGACGATGAATGCACCTTCGGGCGACTTTGCCCATTAACGGACATATCGCCGCGCGCGCGCGAGCGAGAGAGAGAGAGAGAGAGAGAGAGAGAGAGAGAGAGAGAGACTTCCCTCGCGGTCGCTGCTCGGCGCGACTGGTGAATGTCGATGGATCGGGGCAAAGGTTTCGCGCCGCTCCTAAGAAGGCGCCAAGAATCGCGAAATGGAACTCGCTTCAACCGACGAAAAGCGCGGCTGGCTCGGCGTTGCCGCGCGCTTCGTGCGCGCGACCAGAGAAAAATGAGCTTCCAGCCGGCGGCCCTGCGCGCGGCATTAATCCCCCATCCCATCCCACCCCCCCCCACTCCTCCTCTCACCGAACACCTGTAATCCGCATGGCGCACAGATCCGATTGGCGCGCAGATTGCAGATCGTCCGGAGCCACGTGACGCCCGCGATCGAATACGGTTCATAGGTTCTGACGCAGTGATCGGCCGGACGAGTCTCGTCCTGAAGCAGGAAACTGGAATCTCTCGGTGGAGAGATTTTCATTCGCAGCGACATACAGCGCGCGCGACTCGACAACATCTCGCAATTGGCGTCTGGTATAATTCTGTTGAGCGCATCGGCCGGTCCGTCTGCGGCGGACAACCGCGGGGAGACCGCCTCTCGCGTCTGCTCGCTGCCAGCAAACGCGACACACGCTGTGTGGGTTAAGCAAGCGCTGTTCTGTGGGGCGGCGGAAGATCCGGATGCTGCGTCGACTTCATTCACAAAGAACAGCGTATACAGAGTGGTATCGTTGGCATCGAGCAAGCCCCAGGCTCGCCCGAGGCCCAACGCCCTGTTTATCGCGTCATTTTTCATACGGAGCTTCGCTCCATCCCCCCTTACGTTCTTTACATCCCGGCCATCGATGGATGGGCAAACATTCCCGTGGACATTCATTCGAATATCATTCGTGGATGATACTCGAAACGAGTACGAAAGCAGGTAGCCGAGCGAGAGCAGGTGCGGCGTTGTTGCGAACAACGTGCGCTTCCTGCCTTCTCGCCTCTGTGTTTAGCGGCCAGGCCTCTACCAGCAGGTTCTCTTTGGTTTCCCTCATTGGAACGAACAGCGGGCCGCCATAGCGCGCGGCGACGCAGCTCCGCCGCCAAGGGCGGCGAGGCGCAGACTGCGCGCGAGTCGCGCGCGACACCCGGTAGATACCGCCGCGTCGCGGTATAAATAGGCGCTTATGACGTAGTCGAAGGGAGCCGAGATCCACGAGGTCTGGCCCCCTCGACGAAAACAACATAGCGAGACGAGACGAGACGAGACGGGATAATACGAGAAACGCGCAGGACTCGTCGCGCACGACTCGCTCGTCCGTGTGCGTGAGTGCGCGCGCAGCCATGCGTTCGGGAAGAGAGAGAGAGAGAGAGAGAGAGAGAGAGGGGGGGGGCGAGAGCGCGCGACGGACAATCGGTTTGGGAATCTAAAAACACGCGGAGATAACAAAGATAACGAGCATCGGCGGGTTATCGCGAGTTCGAGTGCGCACTCGACGTGACGTTTCGCAATTTCCTCGCGTACACACTCGCGGCCGGCACCGTTCGCGATTTCGTAATTTACAAACTCCGCGGCTACGTTTGCGTTGCTCTTCAGCGAGGCTAAACGTGCGACGCCAACGTCCCCGAGCTCCCCCCCCCCCCCGCGCTCGCCTCCCGCACGCGATCGTAAACGGAAGAGGCTCTCTTATCGGCTTCGCGTTATCGCGGCTTCTGCGCGTTCCCGCAACGTTCAGCGGAGATCAAACGCGAGTTCTGTCCGTCTGTCCCGGTCGCGCTTCGTCGGCGCAATAAAACACGCGGGCACGCGAATTCCGTTATCAAAGAAAACACGCGCAGGCCGCGCTCGCTTTTATCGGCTTATTTGCGGCCGGCAGAGCCGGCGCGCGCGCGCGCTCGTGCGATCACGTCGATGGCAATAATATTTGACTCGAATCGAATTAAAGGCGCGGTATGAGCCGAGCGTCACGTTGTCAGCACGCGTCGATGCCAGCATCGGCGTCGAGGAAGTCACTCGTCTCTTCGGCGGGAATGAATTTTTTTCCAGGCCCAACGGGGAGCGCGGAAGAGGAACCCGCGCGAGAAAGTAAATCCGATGTAACGAGCGATGTCGCCGCGCCGACCGAACTTCAACTCTCCTCGCGTGCGCGATTTTTTTCTCCTCGGGAGAGGATGAGCTCCTCGTCGGTGAACGAACTCGCGCGCGGCCTGGCGACAGGTATCCGCGCGATAAATGATTGTTTGCCGGCGACTTGCCGGGCTTGTCGCAATCGCCGCGTTTGAGCGTTCTGCGCGCGATACGCGCGCTCCATGTGGCAACGACGTTTACGTCGCGCCTGATGCTCGCGAGGAAACACCTCCGCGATATACGACGCGGTGGTGCAACGCGTCCGGGATACGTTTAAATCTACTTAGACGGTCATTAGCGTCAAAGCTCGCCGTAACTCGCGCTGGAAGCAACCGTATCCTCGCTCTCTCTCTCTCTCTCTCTCTCTCTCTCTCTCTCTCTTCGCCTCGTCGAGGGAAAGAGGTGAGAAAGAACAATCGCTTTCGGGAAACTCACAACGGAAAGCCGGCAATTAAGGCCCCTCCCCCGCCCTCACGGTGAAAACCGTGAAAATTCCGCTTAATTCGAATGCAACGCGAATTAAACTTCCACATTAGCGCGCGCGCCACGCACGCGAATTGGAACTGCATTTCTGCGCTGATTATTCCGCCATTTCCATTTTAGCTTAAGCACACGCGCAGCACCATGCTGCGCGCGCGCCCGCGCGGCATGAGAATTTAATCGGGAATGCGAGATTAACGAGCGAATTTTCGGTATCCCGACGCGACGCGCAACGGCGTCGGCACGTTCTCCAACGCCTCCAACGATCGATCCGAGATGACATTTCCAGGCTGGAACGCAAACGGCAGGAACGGAGAAACGCGCACCGGCGCAGGATGAAGGCAAAGGGAGGATCGAAAAAAGCGGAGAGGGCCCGATCGGGAGCCGGGATGTGGATGTCCTTGATCAAATCTGCCAAATTCGATCAATCGAGGCATTCCGGGGGAAGCGAGAGCGTAGCCGAGGAGGGTTTCACTTCCGGTTGGCCGGAATAGTGGGATCGACGGCGTCTCGAATCCCGATAAGGCGAAGCATAGCGCGGGGAATCCCGGAATATCAATTTCCAGGGCTCCTCGCGACATTTGCATTTCCCACTTCCGTGAACACGCGCGCGCGCGCGCGCGCGCTCCGGTAATTAAAACTGCACGAACGCTGGCACGACGCGCGCTTTAGATGCGTACATCAATGTGAGATCGGACCATTGAAGTTTCCCTGGATACGATCGAGGCGCGGGGACGAGGGCTGGCGAAAAAATGTTCTTGTTATGAACCGACGCCGGGGGAATCTCTGCGGGAAAGGTCGCAGAGGCTTCGTAGCGCGCATTCCAAGGGCGAACAAAGGAAAGGGCGGGCGATGGAGCAAAAGGGAAGCCTTTTACGTCAGGCCGGTGCTCCATGTTCGAGAAACATCTGTCGAAGAGGGCGAGCGAACCTGCACGAACGCGAGGCGAGGCCTGTCCCTTTTTCCTCTCATAAATTCGACGCGGATGCAACAAAGTGTTGCGTGTCCGATCGGCGACGTCGCATCGGAGAAGCAAACACAGCTTCCGAGAGAACCCTTGCTTCATCTCGTTTTCGACACACACTCGTTGGCGACGATAGGATTCGTCTGTCGACGTTTTGCTAAATTAAAAAAAAAAAAAAAAAAAAGATGGACTCGCGGCAGCGACATTCGCGATCGTTCCGGCATCGTTGAACACAATGCGATCCCGCGATAACCTCTCACGACCGAGATCACGATAAAACGGTCCCCGGATCGTGCTTCACAATGAAAAAAAAGAGACTGGCACGATACGGACCTATACGTGAAAGACCATGACCCGTGAAGCATCGTGCGCGCCGGTAAACGGTCGTTCCGTTTGCATTTCCAATAAATTCGAGCCTCCTTGTGCTCGCTCGATCGCCCGTCAGCGATGACGCTTCGTCGTGCGCGTAGAAAAATGATCGCACGCATGTCTAGTGCGTATGTCACGGCGAGGCAAGCCCGAGCAGCAACGTGGACTGTCGTGGTTCGTTCTCACGTGCCCGGAAACTCTGCCGCGTTGCAAACATCATTTAGAACATCAAGGGAACGCGAGCAAGGATCACGAAAGAATCGCGTGCACGGATTAATCCCTCGCTTTCTCTTTCGCCGGTCTTGAAATCTTCTCGTAATCTCGCTTCGGTATACCTCTCGTGACCTCTAATCCGCGTCTGCGCTTTCAGGACACTCCATGAGCTGATGGAGCGAGTAGAATATAACCTGGCGAGAAACGAATGCGCAGTCCCTGATGAGGATCTGCATTCTTTTCGCGTTCCAGGTAAAGTCCAGAATCATCGAGATGATTCCGCGTTGTGTTCTCTCGTGCTGACTCGTGCGACTTGCAAAAATTCGTGCGAGAGATCACGCGCGGGAGAGACTCTGACTTTGGAGAAGACGGAGAACGCCAACCTGAGGAATCTGTAGACGGGGAGCCGCGCAAACGAAAACTCGGAAGGGAAGCTTCGCGAGCCGTTGCTGCACTTTTCGAGATGTATTGTTTAGGGAAAAAGGCAAGAAATCAATTTGTGCGCCTCGCAACAAAGCTAGCTATTCCGAAGCTAGCTAAGTCTCTTGATGAAAAGATACTAAAGCGCTAAAGCGACTGCCTTCGCGGACTGGTCTTCCAGCGCGAGGTCGCGAGCTAAAGTCGAGTCCAGGCCGAGTCCCGTTCGCCGATCGCCGATGTAGAATTCAGCGTCGTGAATAATCGAGACGCGGAGGCGCGACTGTCTCTCCAACAAATAACGACGGCGATCGCGTCGTAAATAATTCCGGCGTGGAGCGAGCAGGCGAAATTGGGTCGTCGATCTCGCGTACTCGCGCATGAAATTTTACGTTTAACTTGGCATCGAGCGCGCGAGGGCCTCGCTTTGTCATCGAGGCACACATCGCGCGCCACGCCGCGCACGATCGGCCGGAAGAAAGGGAGACGGAGAAAGAGCATCCGGGAGAAATTGCAAAACGAAGTAACGAGCGGTGTGGCCCGCTCGATACCTGGATACTTTATATTCCACGTTGCCAATACGTTAAGCTAGGTCAGTAGCTGCGCGCGCGCGCGCGCGTTCGGGCGATCATTTTTACGCTTACGTTAGCGTTGAAAACGGCTTTGTTAGGCAGCGAGCGCAGCCACGTGCGCACCGATGCAAGAGCATCGCGCGCGAACGACCGCGCGTCGGCAGCAAGAAAATTAAAAGATGGAACCGAAAAACCGGTCCGCGCCACGCGGATGAGATCTAAAGATAGATAGATCGAGCGAACGCGTCGAGCTTTTGCAAAGCGCCCAGGGAAGCAGTTCTGTGTTGATTAAATTAAAGATGACGCGCGCCCGGACGTCGCGCTTAAATTTCGATCTTACGGGGACACGCGGCGTGGGTAGAGACGAGGAACTGGAGCGCCCCACCTACGATCCCCCCCCCGGCGCCTCCTATCCTGCGATGGGGTTTCTGCTTTCACCCAGCTGATAGCCAGATAGCCTATAGGCTATCTCGTCGTTTCTTCGTCTTCGATGATGATTCTCGCGCGCGCTGTTCTTGATCGCGGATCAAGACGACGACGACAACGACTCGGCAGCGAACGATTAATTAACGCTGGATGTGCATTGCCAATTGCAATTGCTCTTTTTAAAGTAAAGTCGCAGCTTCTTTGGTCCACGAGAGAATCTCTCGCCCGCGTCCGATTCGTCGCTCCGTGCGGCAGGTTCCTCCTCGGCGAGCTGAGCTCGCCAGAGTGCTCGTGTTCGTCCTGCTCTGAGATTCGTTCTCTGCCTGCCGCAAGAGTGGCTGGCGGAGAAATGAAGGTCTCCTCCGCGGGATCTCCCCCGAGATCCGCAATCTCTGCAATCTCGTATTACGCGAGTCATCGAGAGCATAACGAATCACTTGGAGCGGCGTTCCGGCTCTTCCGCCGAAATCAGCGCTGCTCATCAGAGCAGCCACCGCTGCATGCGTTTTTGGAGGTTACGTTACTCGCTCCATCGATAGAAGCACCGTCCCGAAAGCGGGGAATTCCCCACGCGAATCTGCAAAACGCGTAAAGGACCGGTGGATGTCATTTCCAACGCGAAATGACCTGGCGCCGGCGGGATCGGCGAGAAGAGAAAGCAAGAAATTAATTTGTACGCCTCTTAATATCACCTCTCGGCCAATGGCTGACTCGCGCTCGCGGTTGGCCGCCACTGAGGAAACTCACCGAATTTCCGACGGTGAATATTAAAGTGCCGTATAATAGCGGCGTACGTGGTCGGACTGCCGCCATCGGCACTTAAAAACAACGACGTTTCAAGGCGAGGCTCCAAGTGTGGCAATCCCGAAGTGAAAAGCGACCGCGCGCGACGACTGGTACGAAGCGCCACGCCAGGGCACACACTAAATTTTAAGCGAGATACGCGACGGCACGCTCGCGCAAAGTGACATTTACGTCCCTGGCGTGTGCACGGCTGGCTGACGAGGAATAATTTCTCGCGGAGGCGCGATACGCGAGGTCGGGGGACGACTGTCCAAACGAGTCGAGCGAAATCGAGTCAGGGATCGCTCAGGGATGGCTCCCATCGAGAAGCGGTGGAGCTCTCGAGGAGCAGCCGAGCTATTATTAGGCTAATGCATTTTCATATATTCCCAGCTGCTACGTAAACAAAAAGCGGAAGGCATGGTCCGTTAAGCTGCGCTTGGAGGACGCCTTCAACGAAGCCACTTGAAAATCAGATGGCATTAGCAAAAGCTCATCGTACAATGAGACTCGGGAGCAAGCAGTTTACGGCGCAGCGAATTCGCGCGTTGTTTCCAACAACGGTGATTTCGCAACACGCTAATTCGCTCGTTCGGATTGAAGCGATTGAGCGAACGCGAGAGCTCGACGCAACGGACGCGAAACGAAACAATAAGCCGCGCTCGTCGATATTTCTTGCTTGCGTAAAACTGGTTTGGCGCGAGGACTTGCGCTTCGGAGGGCGGAAAAAAGTTTTCAGCGTCGGCGAGTTTTCAGCTTGGATCTAGGGATTCTCCCTCGCGCGAGCTATCGATGAGGCGAGCGAGTTCGAGAATCGAGAATCGGCCGGATCCTCGCCGCCGCCCCCCTCCCCCGCCCCAGATGCCGAACGACAGCTCGCACGGCGAGCAAATTGCCAATCGCGCTAATCTGGCTCAATGTAGCGGAGAGAAGTAGTTTCGGGGAGGAGGCGGGGGGGGGGGGAGCGGCCGGCGGCGATTATCGGCCGGAGGGACGGAGCGTTACGCCGAATTTGCCCGAATTAACCCTTTGGGCTACGCGCGCGCATGCGAGACGAGCCTGCGTCTCCTGCGACCTCTGCTCGAGGACTCGAGAACTCGAGGGGGAGGGGAGGGGGTAACAGGCAGATCGGCATATCGCGCCGGCGGCGGCGGAGGAGGAGGAGGAGAAGGAGGAGGAGGAGGGGCGGAGGGGGAAGAGCGGAAGACGCCGAAGACGGGAGTTACGAGTGCGACGATAAAACGCGTCCCGAGCCCGCCGCGGCGCAGCGGCACGGAGAACTCTCAGGCCTCCCCGAGGGGGAGAACCTGTTTTTGTGGCGTTACGAGGGAAGTTAATCCGTCCCGTTGTACGAAGACAAGCCGGAGTCCGACAGCCAGTCGGCAGCCGCCACCCCCGAAGGGCTGTGCGCGACAAGATAATACGAATAAAACGCGATTATCCCGGTTGAACAATGAGGAAACCGGAGCCATTGGATATTCAAACACAATCTCCATTGTTCCTCGGTTTATCGCGTCTCTCTCTCTCTCTCTCTCTCTCTCTCTCTCTCTCTCTCTCTGTCGCGCGCGCGCGCTCGTTCTCTTTACTCGATCAAGCGCAAAGTTAATTAAAGGAAAAACGCACTTTGTGCACAAAATACTGTACCATGTTTAAGCGTTGGCTTAACCACGTTGCCACGTTAATAACGCGAAATATTAATATATACGAGGGAAAACAAACGGAATTGATCGCCTCGAGGGGCTGAATCGCTCGGTCCCGCTGCTGCTACATCTGTAATCTGCGCGAGGCCAGGCCATAATTATTAACACCGCGTTGCGGTGTAATTACTAATGTATTTCAGGTTACATTATTAAAGCCAATACGATTAATCATGGAGGCCAGGCTTGGCCTCATTGGTCGCGCATTGCGATACGCGCGATTAATATGGGATCGGGGGAATTAAGTTGATCCTGGCTGTTTGCAGGACCGAGTCAAACAATCGCCTCGCGCATTTTTCCCCTCCCGCCCCTCCCCCCGCCCCATGGCGGGATAATCCCGCGCGAGGAGGGGAGGGGAAAGGGGGGGGGAGATAATCTCTCGCGGGAACGATGAAAATCGAACCGCGCGGCGGGTTTCCGCTGGTTCTCGCGACCGTTTCTCCGCTTCCGGTCCGACGTTTTTTTTTTTACCGGGGGGCCCGGTGTTTGCGCACCGGCCTGAAACGATCTTGCCGTGGCATTTAATATCCGCGACTATTTCTCACAGGTTACTGGATTATTGTGTTTCCTGTCTCGCTGCTCCTCTTTCACGCTAACCGGTTTCGCGCACGCACGCACGCACCGCTCGCCGGCGTGCGCAGGCGGATGCAGCTGGAGGCTAAGAGAGAGAGAGAGGGGGGGGAGGAGGAGGGGAGAGGGCAGAACGTTCTCCGTTTCAGAAAATATGAGAGCGCGCGCGATATCCCCGCGTAAAGCGAGACCCGTCGTCCACGATGCAACGCCGAGACGCTTCGCTGTTGTCGCGCATGCGCGCGTGCGCACGCGCGCGCGCGGAGGTAGTAAATTTTTATCGGAGCAATATCTCGCGGTCGTCGTGCAATTCCTGCGATGAGTACGCCGTAAAGCCCAAGATCCATAAACCCGGGGGAAAATTAAAGGCAATCTCCCCGCTCGTTACGACACGAGAGCGGATCTCGCGACACTCGTCGCTAAACTCGAGTCTCCACCGCGTGGCTTTCGTTTCTCTTCTCCTCCTCCTCCTTGCCGACGACCTGGCCAAGAGTCCCGGCGATCGGCGAGTATTTAACTAGCGCAATGGGAGACGAGATAGATAGATATTCGAAATATTTGGGCGACACGTCGCTAAGCGTCGTGCGGTGGACTGCCTTCTGCTGGATGGCAGCTGGCAGGGGCCAGATGTTGGTCGTTAATGGACTGTGCGGGTCTCAGAGTGGTACCAGACGAGTGGATCCCGGGCCGCTCTCGTCGCTACGAGACAAAAGACCGGCGGATCTTGTCGGAAATAAGAGCGAGAAATTGGCCCGAGCCAAGAGAAACATAAAGTGCACTCTCTTCTCACTCATCGTGATTCACCGATCACAGCCGGCCAGAATTTATCTCTCTCTCTCTCTCTCTCTTGGTTTTTTTTCGCGTCCCTTATCGCGACGAGGCGTTTCACGCTCGCTTTCCTCGAGCAGGAAAGTCGATCGATTGAAATGTTAATTAACTGGGAATCGCGGAGGAAGACTCGATGTCTTCCTCGACGGGCCAATTTTCGCCGAGGCGTACCTCTCGCGGATACCAGCGGCGATTTATCCATTTCCTCGCTTTTCTCTTTCCGCGATATTCCTTTGTGACATTCCGCTCGCGCGCACGCGAGGGACGCAGTTATAAAACTGTCTTTGGCTACGCGGACCGACGTGAATAAAGAGCGAGCATGCTTCAGTCAGGCACCGACCGACATGATTCCGCAACGATTCCCCGTCTTACTTCCGCGCCCGACGTTCATTCGCCTTGAATTTTCATGATATTAATCCGAAGAGGCACACAAGAGACGGACTCGCTTTATTTATCCTCGCGATAAATGAGTCTCGAGAAGCAGGGCGACGTCCGGCGGACGTCTAGAAGCAACGGCGCTCCTTGAAACGACCAGACGCTTCGTACATTTTTATGTGTTTATCCTTGGTGCAACATCGATATCTCGATTGTAATCTCGATACATCTCAATAAAGCCGATTGAAAAATCTGCCGCGCGCCGCCTTCAGCCGGCTGTAAATCCGCGAGAATCGCTGGCAGCTGATATCGACCGACACACACCGAAGGATGGCGTGATTCGAGTCTCAGGTGTCCAACGAAGGTCATTACACGAGTCATTCGCGAGAGGAAAGAGGAGAGAGAGAGAGAGAGAGCGATCGGGCTAAAAAATAACGAGATTATGCCGAGATCGTGAACCGCGCTTTGAAATCGTGCTTGCCGGTCAATTCGCGCCAAATCGAGCGTGATTCCGTAGAGAGCGACCTCGCGACCTCGCGACCTCGCGACCTCGCGATTTCTACGACGACGAAATGCGCCCGGAACGCCTCTCGGTCCCGTTTCAGAATTCGATTTCATCGCTTCGATTTTCGAAAACTTCGGCACGCAATCGGAGCGCATACGAGCGCGTTACGAGTCAATACGAGTCAGTGATGATAACAACATAATAATAACAACAACAGAACAACGCATCCCCTGAATGGGGAACTGTGCGCGACCCGCGCATCGCGAAACAGCCGCTGCATCGGGGGAGATCGATGGCGCGCGACTCGGAACGTTATCGCGGGGCGCGGGGTTTATGCCCTCCCCTCTCTCCCTCCCTCGTGGAGCACGGTGCACCTCATATCTCTCGGGGAGTACGAGCGACATCGCCGTACCCCCGTAACTGGGTTGGCGCGTTCCCTCGCGAGCGCGACGTCGCCGGAGCGCATCGACGCGACTCGCACGCACTCGCTCTGTCGATCGATGCGCGGAGGCGCGGGGAAGGGTGGCGGGTTAGGCGAGGGACGGAGGGGCACTGCAAATAAAACAAGACTGCGGAGACAGCTGGCCGCGTTCCGCCCTCCGGGACAAACAACGAGCCCACATGACGCAAATGCGCGCGAGCGCGCGCACGCACAGCGACGACCGGCACCACAACGGGGAACCCTTGCCCTCCCCTCCCCCTGAATTCCCCCCGCCGCCGCCGCCGCTGCCGCTGCGGGATCTTCAAACGGGATTCTTCAATCCCGAGATGCGCCGATTCGTCGAGATCCGCCACGCGCGCGTTCCGCGCAATCGCTTCGCCTTCCGATTACGGAGCTGCGAATCGAGAGACGCGAGAGATCGCGGCTTTTGTATTCCAGAACGGGAATTCGAGCACACGAGCGCGCCGCGAGTTTCCGCTCGATCGCTTCCTGCGGCGTTTCCTGCTCGGCTCCGCTTCGCATCGCGTTATCGCGTTATACGTCAAATGCGTTTTTAATGCGTCGCGGGAAAAGCGCCGGCGGGCAAGGACAAAGAAAAGAAAAAAGGGAAAAGGAAACGGCATACGCGTGCTTGCATGCTCGAGGGTGGGGGAGGGGAAAGACCTTCGCTTCGAGGCTAATTCGTCATTCATAGGCCGTGAACGGCATGATAACGGCGCGAAGCCGTTAGTATCAATGAGCCGTGAACAGGATGTATCGGCGGTGTCACTGACCCGTCACTGACCCGTGTCACTGACACTTGGACAATTGAAAAATCATCGAGCGCGAATACTCGCGAGGAAAATACCGATCGAGTGCGGAAGAGATTCTTTCTCCGAGCCGCAGCGAACGCGTTGCGGCGAAGCGGTGATGATCTCCGCGATTCGCGCTCACGAAATGATTGCGCTCAACTCGCGCTTGCGCGAAGCTAATCCGAAATCCCTTGTCTAGCGCGACGAGACGCTTTTATCGCGCTAGATTTTAGCGCGCGGCTTTGCCGGAGCGATAAATCGATATCGCCTCGATATCGATACTCGGCTCTCCTTATCCCATCGGCGCTGATTAGAGACTTTCACTCGCGTTCGAGTCTCTGCTCTTGAAATTCGAATTTCCATGAAAATTCTCTCCACCGAAGCGGATCGCACGGCGTGCGATCGACGAGGGACGAGAAAACACGAGCTTGATCCCTCTAACCGTTCGATGACTTCCGGCCGCAGTTTAAACTGTCGGCGCCTTGAAAGGGGAAAATTGTCCGGCGACGTTCCGCGCGTGCTTTTCTCTCTCTCTCTCTCTCGTTCCTCTCGTTGCTTCGGCCAGGCAAGAAAAACACGCGAAACGAGGCCGCGTTGGCGCAGGATGAGGCGCGCTTATTAGCGAAATCAGGCCAGACCGACGAGGCCGAAGGAACTTCTTTATCTTTCTTCCTTTGAAAACAACGCGTGCGATCAAAGTCGGCGAGTTCGTCGAGAGCGCGCCCGTCCCTTTTACATTCTTTCGCATGCATTCCCCCATTGAAAGCGGAAACAGCGGAAGAAGCTGGACCGTCTAGAGATGTCCATCTGGACATCTGTCGATATCGAGCCACGGGGAATCACGTCGGGGAAAGATGAGCGACTTTTTCCTTCTCGCTCATTATCTTCGCGGTATCTCGCGGCACGGCGATTGATCGTGGCCGATTACTCGTACCAATACGAGTCCGCATCGCGGACAAAATATAAATATTAGCGCTCGGTGCGATCCGCTCGACGATAAGCGATAAGCTCGCGCGTTGAAGGAGCAGGAGAGCAAGAGGGATGATAAAAACGCGATAGCGGAAATATCCGATATCGAGAATCCTGCTCCAGCTGGCGACCGTTACCGCAAAAGCTATCTGGAACTAACGGATTTATTCTGAGCTAAGCGCGGCCAGCGCGGCAAGACCGTTCTCGAATTTGACGGCTGTGCGCGCGAGAACGTCATTCTCGCGGGACCGTCATGCTCGATCCGCGATTAATCGCGTCTGCCGCGTACAGCTTCGTATCACTCGCAGCGTTGCCACGTTAGCGCACTCGGCTAATTCGACGGATGCTCAATCGTCTGCCAAGGGCAGAGAAGCGATTGAACGAGAGAGAGAGAGAGAGAGAGAGAGAGAGAGAGAGAGAGAGAGAGAGAGAGAGAGAGAGAGAGAGAGAGAGAGAGTGCGCGCGATTCTTCTTTTCGTCGTGCGCGCGTACCGGGATGTAGCCAGCAGACGCCGCGTCCCCACGCTCCACCCCATCGCCCCCCCCGCCCGCCCGCCGGCCTTTTCGATCGAGATTCGTCCGGTCGTGTCCGTCGATCGGACGCGGACTCGCCGATAGGATAAGGATGACAAATCGCGACTCGATGATTTTGAGAAGCGAGCGCCGCGCCTTGCGACAACCTCGCGGCAGCGCCGCGGCATCAAGCGGTCTGACGTCTGTTCCTTTGTTCGGGCTGTACGTGCGTGCATTCGTCTCGAATGACGTCGCGCGTGCAACACGAGCCGTGAATGAGGTGTCGGGGTTTCATAATTCGCGGGCTCATCGCGCCAGCAACGAGCAACGCTCGTGCGGGACCAGCCGGCCACCCTCTCGCTGCTTATCGAAGCGTCGCGCGCTTTCTCACGCGCTACCGTCACGCCTGGCCGATCCCTGATTCACGCGTCCGTTAATAAATCTCGATACTCGAGTAGCGCGAGTCGCGAACTCAATCGATTCGCTCGCAATCGCCGCCACTTGACTCGCTCGAGTTCGCGTCCGATCGACTCCGGTTCGCGCGAGGATCGCACCACAGTCGCAGATAGCGAAACAGCCATCGCGCGGATTGCGTCAAGTGATCGTCGTCGACTTGACGATTCTCTTTTCGATCAATCGAATTAATCGATAGCGCGCGCTATCCGTCTCCGCCGAGAGAATCCTCGAATAATCGCTCGTCCCTGCTTACCTTCGCCGGTTACATTTGCCGGCGATTGCAATCACGACGCGCGCGTCTTTTAGGTTATGTCAAGGATACACGGCAAGGGCCGTAATATAGCTCGTAGGTTGGCTCCGACTGCCAACGCATCTGAATTCCGAAGCCGCGGGCATGAATAGCGCGAGACGCGCTATTAAACTTTGAGCGGTAATAGTATCTGAATGCAGCCGTCATCGCGAAATCGCAATCGAATCTCGATGTGAACCCCGCGCGCCGATTGAATGCCGATCGAATAAAATGGCGACGCGACGCGGATTCGCGAATTCTCCGCCGAGCGACGATGAGGTTAGATCGGTAAACGAATCGGGGAAAGAATCAACGCACCGCTGAGGCCCTTTACGCGCTCGTGTCGCGTCGTTGGCGAATCGCGTCGTCTCGATAAAATTAAATGGACCATTGGCGGGGGAGGGGTGGGAGTAGGTGGGGGAGCCATCAATCCTCTGATTCGGCTCCGGTTGCGCGCCGCGTGAACTCTATATCGAACCGATCGCAAGATTGCCCTCTGCCGTTCCCCCTCCCCCTCCCCCCTCTCGCCACCCAGCTCTCGAGAATCTACGGCGAGCGGATTACAATTGGCGACTAGTTTGCAAGCCAGGCTGTTCTCAGCAGCGAAGCCGGAAAGCGCGTACTATCGATTCCGCGAATTACGATCGCCGTCGAGTAGAGTCGCGCCCGATATCGATCGACCACACGTCACGTGACACCCTCTCGCATGGGAAACGGGGGGGATCGATTGAATAATCCCCACGACCGCAGACAATAATCGTAAAGGCTGCAAGCGCGATGCAAGCGCGATCGATTGCTATCTATTATGGCGAGCGCGGTATCGCTAATCGGGCAGCCTTTTAAGAGCGGCCGTTCGTGAACTATTAAACTATTGCACGGGCACGGAAACGTACCGGCGTGAACTCGGTAGCACGGTTAAACAGCGAGCTGCTATTATGAAGTCCAAATGGCGCTCGACAATCGATAAATAACTCGCTCTTACGCAACGCTCTCTAGCTTACGCGACGTTGTAACGTTAACGGTGCGGCACCCCGTATTCGACCAGCGATGATCGTTATTCGAGTCCTTACAACATTTACGAGACATTTGTGCATCCGAATGTCGCACAGAAATGCCGCGCCGAGATAATTTGAGCGCTTCTAGATGAGACAAAGCAGACGAAGAGGCAACAACGATGACATGCCTCCTCCTTGGGCGTTTCTTCTTGCTCTGTCGGATCGAGCAGAGCAGGTTTATCGGAAAAATCGAGGGGGAAAGTGACGAGAAACGCTTGTGGCTTTACAGCGGAAATGAGTTTCCGTTCGCAGCTGCTGGACAAATGGATTCCCGGTTAGCCCTAAGCGCTGCAGGCCGTAATATCGTGTGTATTGCGCACAACATGTAGCGGTGGATTCATGAGCGATCGGCGTTTTAACGAAAAAGCGTTCCCTCTCCTCGGTGGTGGATAACGTGCGCGGCGCAACGAGGTCTGCGAAACTCGTAAACGCGTTTGGTGATATGTTGGGTGTACAAATTAATTTCTTGCTTTCCCTTTTTGCCAATCATACGAAATTTACGTCTCGCAAGTCATTTTACGTCCGGACGTCTACGTCGGTCCTTTTGTAAGGATCCCTTTGAGTGCTGACATTCAGTGCTTCTGGCACAATCTGGACTAATGGAGCGGATGGAACGTAACCTCCAAAAACAGATGCGTACACGGTGATTTCTGACAAGGATCATATTCGGCGCTGCATTCTTTTCGCGTTTCAGCTAAAGAGGCGAGACGCCGCTAAAGTCGCTCGAAATGATTCGTCGTGCTTTCGGTGCAAATCGTGCTACGTGATTATTCGCAAAACTTCGTACAAGAGATTTTCGTGAGGGAGACTTTAACTTCAGAGACGGAGAACGTGCCTGAGGTATTTGAAGACGCGCGACTGCAGCATCTGCAGCTCTAAGATACAGCTCTCGTACTTTAATAGACAAATTTTGATCTTTACAGGAAAGCAAGAAATTAATTTGTACACCTAATATGCGGTTTCCCCGGGGGGAGGGGGGGGGCGGCGGCAGAGGCTTCGCGGAACGCTCATACGCGCGACTCGCCGACAGACGGAGCGTCGTCATTAACCGCGAATAAACCGCGTTTCCCGGCTGGACGGGAAAAGGACGACGAGGAAAAGCGGAGCGAACGGAAACGGAGAGGGAATCTCTCGCGCTGTCTTGGCAGCTGTCGTGCGCCCACACGATCGAGATCGCAAACCGGTTCTTTCCGCCTCGGTTTCCGCTCTGACTCGTCGTTAACGGTTGTCAAAGTAGCGTCCCTGGATATTCGTTGGAACGAAGCGTCCAAAGATCGATCCAACCGGGAGAGGCCTCCCGCCGGCATCAATGAATGCATCACGAGGAAAGCAAAGGCCTGACACATGCTCGCAAATCCATCGGCCGCTCTATAGGCGCCATTGTGCTCATAGCATTCGGGGAACATCGGAACATCCAATGGTGATGGTCGCTTATGGTCGTTGTGATCTCCCTCCTGGGGAGGGGGGGGGGAGACGGGGGAGAGAGGAGGGAGATCCGAAAGCAGAGATTGTTAGGGAGCCCTTCGGATCATGAGGTCGGTCCCGATGAACGAGTCGCATCGATGCCAATGAGCGTCCACCGAGTGTGGGTGTGCACTGATGCACCCACACGCTGCTCGCGAGCCGTCCTAATCGTTACGTTCGATGAATCTTGACCCTCCTCGAGTAGCTCGCCGAGCGAAAACGCATTCTCGTCCGATGGAAGAGATCGCGCCCGATACCTCGAGCCGATGCTCACGCAGCGGACGGACAAAGCAGCGACGCTCGAGTCGGAGGATGCCTGTTTGCGGATTAAGACGGGCCGGTGCGTTCGCGCGCGCGTGCGCGCGCACGGCGTGGGAAGCTACGGGAAAAGCGCGTGCAGCTAGGATGAAAGGGACAAGGGAAATGAAGGCAGGCTAGAGACAGGCAGGGGGACTAGTCGTTGGACGCTCCGTTGAAGCGCGGAGCGGGCGAGCGAGCGGAGTCTGGAATCAAGGGTCTTTCACGTTGAGAGAGAGAGAGAGAGAGAGAGAGGGGGGGGGAGGGGGGAGCGGCTGTAACAACCGGGGCGGGGAACGCGAGAAGCGGTGGGTCGAAGGGGAGCGCAGGAGCGCCCGAGGGTTGGGGCCCCGTTACGCGACGGCGTAATAACCTCGCGAAATCTCATTTCGGGAAACATCTGTGCGAGGTCGAGGGGAGACGGGAAAACCGGTTAAAAAGTTGCACGAAAGTCCGGGAACGCGAGGCAGACGAGAGACGTCCCGATGGAACGTCCGGGTTGCCTCCCGGCTTGCCGAATCAACGGCGCGACCAACGCGGACTTGTCGCTCTTGAGAACTCGCGGTCCAGATGTTCGCGGAGGTTTCGCTCGCATACTCGTTTCTCGGAACGTCGAGATGCCTGTGAGACAATTGATGCGCGCGCACGAGAGAGAGAGAGAGAGAGAGAGAGAGAGAGAGAGAGAGAGAGAGAGAGAGAGAGAGAGAGAAGGCGCTAACGAAATTACTCCGCCGAGATACACCGGACGCGGTGCGGTACAAGGCGCATTTACCTACACAGAACTTAAATTTACCGTGCAATTCACGCGCCCGCGAACGTGCGCATCTCTTAGGGTTAGGTTGAGTTAGGTTAGGTTATATCGGGTCGTTGCATGCTTCGCAGCGACCTCCTCGGACAATTGTGGGAATATGAAATACGCGCGTACGCGTGCAACGTACGTGACACACAGCGGTGAGATAATTTCAGTCATAATAATAATAATAATAATAATAATAACAACAACGTCGGCATCAGCATTCGTTCAATGAGGATCAGACGCGGGAGACCCTGTTATTTACTCAGGCTCCTGACGTCACAGCATAAAATAGCCCATCTACAGGATGGCTGCAAGGATGGATCGACGCAAGATCCACTTTTGGGCGGGCTACCCTTTACACGCTTGAAGCTTGATACAGCGATCGATCAGCCGGAAGTGCACGGAAGTGAGGAAACGCGATTTTTCCAATCCACGCGACCTAACGGGTCGAGAGGAGATCGCTAAAGCTTGACCGGCGGCGAGGGTCATTTGTACACCGCACGCGGGCTGCACTCGGGTGGCTCTTACTACTTACTACGTCATTACTAGATCGTCCTGCCCGTTCCATTAAACGGAGAAATTCTCTCCGTGCAACGGAGGCGACGGTGACCAACTTTCATCCGACGAGATCAAAACCTCCGCTTGTTTCGATCTCTCCTAACGAGAGACGCCGCAGAATGGAGAATCCGCACGCGGTTCCGCCGCGCGATGTTGCCAAATTTCCCTTCCAGCAACAAAAAAGTGACCACTCCGCGCGCGCGCGCGCGCGCGTGTTGTTACAAAGAAGGGAAGGAGGGGAGAGCAGGGGAGCAGGGGGGCAGGGAGGGCGGGGTGCACGTGGAGAGAGAATGAAGGGGAGAGAGAGAGAGAGAGAGAACACGGGGACGTAGGGAAGCAAGAGTGGGACCGCATGAAAGCCACTGAAACAGGGTTGGGCGGAGAAGAGACAGGGGAGATCGCCAGCAGCGTAAGACTGAGGTAATTTATAGTTTGCGTTGAACAATAGCGTGTCGGAAAGGTGAGGTTTCAGGTAAATTTTTCAGGCCTTCGGAAGGGACGGTGCGTGCCTTATCCGATATGGCGCGTACGGTTCTTTCCGTAGTAGAATTTTCACGAGCCAACGGGAAGGCGGAGCCTCGATAAAACAGCGTCGCCTCGAAAGAGCTCCGTTATCAATCTGCGAGCTCGGGAAAGGCGCGTCACGCGAAATGCGGCGGAAGAGTCCCGTTTTCAAGCGGTACCCCTCGGTCCTCCCGGCGACACTTTGCGATCCGTCATCCGAGTACAAAGCACGCCGACTTTCGCCGGCGCGCAGCGCGTCGTCTTCTCGCGGCGTTGCTGTTTTTCGCGAGTATTCATCCATCGGTTCCCCGCTTTTTGCGCTCACAAAGGGAACCGGCCCGATCTCCGGGGCCACCCCTCGCGCGATTACGCCAATGAACCGACCCAGCGAGGCAGCACGGACTGCCAGCCGGCTACGCTGTTGCCAAGCGGAAACCACAAACCGGCGGCATTTTCTTCTTCCACGAAGACACGAACAACGCGTTCCGCTCGCCTACCGTGTTACCTCGCGCGCACATACGTAGGAGGGCACCATGCAGGCACCCCGCCGTAGGCGGAAGGGCTGGCTGGCCGGCGGGAGGAGTGCGATCAAGGTGGAATCAAAATACAATCAGAGGAAGAATAAGATGTAATGAGCAAGACGGAAGAGAGAAAGAGGCAAGACGCGTCTGGCACGATCACAAGCCAGCTGCGAGGAGCGACGAGTCGGGCGCGTCAGGCGAATCAGCAATAAACAATCTATCCCCACTCCCGTGGACACGCCGCGGCGGCGGCGGCGGCGGCGGCGCGAAGACGCTCTTCTCATTATTTGCCGCGCGCCGTTATCGGTCGCGTTCGACGCTACACGTAACGATCCGTTTACGATGTCTGAGATAATAGCGGGTAATCCCGATAAACAGCATGTGAAAAAATATTGCGCCTGTTCGTCCGCAATGCTCATTATCGTCGGAGCAAACAATGAAGCGATAATGACTTGATAATTATCAATGATAATTATGCATCGTCCCCGCTTTCGCGAAAGTGGCCTGCTGGCACTTTTGATCCTGCGCGTGCAATTAACGCGCACCGGCCTTTATCTCACGTTCGCATCGCGGGAAAAATTTACGAGTGCGCGCCTGTTTCTCGTTTTTTCTTCTTTTTCTTCCTCTCTCGTTATCGTTATTCCCGATGCGAACGTCATTGCGCCGATTGCGGCGTACGCTTCATCCGATAAATGATTAATCCCGCAATGTGAATACACATCCCGCCGTATCTTGAGTAAAGTCGGACGTCGAAGGCTATATTCGCACCGTTGCAAGGTGGATATCGCGGCGCGCGCGCGCGCGCGCGCATTCAAATGTCGCACGTGGCGTACGAATCGGTTAAAACAATTCCGTCGCGTGACGCTAAAATTAAATCGACACGCGTTCCGTTGCGGCGACGGCGGCGGCTAAATAATAGACGCGCTAATTTGGTCGTACGCGGATATAGCAGGATATAACTTGAAAGGGCCTGCATCAAAGAGGTGTGACTCACGTTTGATGCTCCCGCGAGGATCGCTTTTAGACTCGGGAAATCGGAGCATAATGGGCGAACGAGAATAATAAATTGTCGGCCATCCACGCTCGGGTTGGGTTCAACAATTATTTCGGCAAGCAAGCAAACAAGCGCATTTCCGCACGCGCGACGCATAGAATTTTGTAGGAAGTAATTAGAATTTCAGGCGCGTAAAGAGCCGCTACCGACCGCCGAGCTTCCTCGTTATCGTCCGTTTTCTATGCGAACGAGGTCGTATCACGACGGCCGCGCCGCGCCGAACTCGCAAATGAATCGTTTCCCTGATATCGGGCCGCGTCGCGAGCGGAGAGAGAGAGAGAGAGGGGGGGAGGATGGGGCGAGGGGGAGAGGGGAAAGAAAGAAAACGCGCCGCGCCAGAACGCCACCGATAGCCGTGTCTCTCGGCGGACGGGCGGGAGAGGGGGGGAGAGGGGAGGGGGAAGGGAGGACGGCATCAAATTACGCAGAAGCACTCGCTGCTGCACGACGAGGCGAGACTAATTAAATTCACCCGGCCGATGCATCGCGATTGTCATCTCGTGCGATGACAATGCGAGCCCCCCYCCCCCYCCCCCMCCCCCYCCCYCCSCYCTCTCTCTCTCTCTCTCTCTCTCTCTCTCTCTCTCTCTCTCTCTCTCTCTCTCTCGCGCTCGCTCGTATCCGCCAGAGACGGGCGGGTTATATAGGTGTATATAGGTTATCGAGAGAGGAAAGGGAGGAGCATCGAAAAATACGCTCCGCGCGACGCTTCGCGACTGCCGTTGCGTTAATGACGGCATGTCGGAGCCTGTCGCGCCAACGCAGATGTAAGCCGGGCGATATAGGCCGGAACGGGGGGCCGCAACTGCGTGATTTCCCGAGACTCCCCCGGACTCGCGTGGATCTCCGCGAGCGGATCTCCGATCACTTTGATGCGCTATCGCGGATCCGGCGATTTTCCTTCCCCCGCTAACTGCGCGATTCGCGCGTTACCCCGGCGTTACCCTCGCGATCTCGCGATTTCGATCGAGAGAAAGGCTCCGGCGAGGGGAGGGGGAGGGCGAAGCGAGCCAGCCGCAGGCCTGGTGAGAACGACGGAGGAGCTAGAGAGCGAGAGAGCGAGATATATATGAACGGCACACGTAGGGAACGGTGCGACGTAGGGAAGGAGAAAGGGACGGAAGGAAGACAATGCAAAAATTGCGCGAAAACCCACGCGAGGCGGAGGAGGAGGGGGAGGGGGAGGAGGAAGGAGGGAAGGGAGAATGGAGACCAAAGTTGTTATTACCTTGGCCGTTCTTGTTCCATTTATCCGCGCCAAGCGCGAAGCCGGAGCAGCTTTCGTCGCAGCGTGTAGACGCGCGGAGGTGCGTCGATGGATGACGAGAATGACGCGCGTCAAGCGTCAACCGATGATAACACGGGGTGAAACGCGGGTGGATATCCGGATTGCGGATCGTAACGATGCGCACACGCGTTTGCGCGTCTCTCTCTCTCCGTTTCTTTCAAGCTGGCAGGAAGACCTTTTGAAAAACCTTCGAACCGCTCCAGAAACAACGACGGCTGACTTCTCCGGCGACTTCGCCGGCGCGCCGTGATCGACATCGGTATTCAATTACGGTGCTGCATTGAGATCGTTAGATTCGTTCGCAGCGTCGGCCGAGGGCGAGCAGCGCGATTCGCGGGGGATTGAATTTTTCGATCGGGAACGAATCACGGCATCCGCCGCATCAGCCGTTTCGATCACGCGCGCGCGGCGTTATTGCGCGTCTACGTGTTATCGATTAACGCGCGATGCAAAAACGCCGATGCGTTTCTCATGCGCCCCCCATTATCGCCGTCATTGTCCGCGCCGCTGCGGGGGAGGGGGGGGAGGAGGAGAGGGAATTGCCCGCGATTCGGCGAAACGGTGGAACGGCGGACCTTGCACCGTCGTCTCTATCTCACGCGCGGCCGCCTGGAATTTTCTCCCGAGATTAGATCACCTGAGGAATTGCACGCCGTCGGACCGAAGATATCGAGCGTTCTTCGACAAGAAGACGCCGCGAAATGGGAGCGATAGCGTCGCGATTCTACTAGCATAGGCGGGCTGCAGAACCGCTTAGCGCGGCGGCTCGCGATTACGATTACAGTTACGCGAGCTGGATCTACAGTTTCGCCGGTTGAACTTGACGAGTGAAAGACGAGTCGGTGGGCTCCCGGGACCCACGATCGCGATTCGACATCCGGGAATGTTTTTTTTTCTTTTCACGCCGTAAAACGCCGTGATCCCCGAAATCTCGACTCGCAAACTGAATTCTCGGCGGGGAATAATGCGGGGATAATTGATCGGCAAAGCTGCCCGAGCCCGACCCTTGTGCTTCGTGGAAGCGCGCGCCGAAAAATTATCCTTCCACCACCACCACCCCCCCTGCCTCCCACCTCCGCCCCGCAGGCGCCACGATTAAAACGACGCAGAAGTCCCCATAATGGGGACCCCCTCGAACGAATAGTTCCAACAAATCCGCGACGGGGGAGGGAGGGAGGGCGGGGGAGGGGGGACTAACGCGAGATGGAGATCGATTCCTCTCGCCGATGACCTCGAAGCCAATCGGTAAATTTTACAATGCCTTGGCCTCTCGCGTTCGCGTTTACGGGAGGAAGAGAGAGAGAGAGAGAGAGAGAGAGAGAGAGAGAGAGAGAGAGAGAGAGAGGATACGCGAACGCGACGTTGCCACGTCTCCCGGCGAGCTATGGACCATCCAAATACGCTTCTGCAGAGTCCTACGGTACCCTCTCTCTCCTAGCTCTCGTGGGCCTTAAGGCGAACGCGAGCGATATGGGCATATCTCTTCTTAAAGTGCCGGCGGCGCGACAGTGGTGCTCACGATCGATAGCTCGTAGCATGCTGCGAGCCTGGCCGCACACAGTGCAGCAGCTACGCGTCCGCGTGCGGACGACGTAAACCGCTGCCGCTGCCTAATCCACGTGCGGACGATGCGCGATCGTTGTGTGCGTACGTGCCTGCTAGCACGTGACAGCGGCGCAGTATCTTCTCCCTAGAGGGGAACCTCTAGGAAGAACCGTGGCTGATCTCGTGCGATCTCGAACTCGTGTTCGCGCTCGGAGAAGCGGAGCGGAGAAATAGCGTCACGTCGACTCAACGACGACGATTCCGAGCGAGCGATAAGAATTCGGAGCGATTACGGGCCTCGGAGTAACAGGCGCGTTATTACGTAGAAAAGAAACGCGAGAAGAAACTCCGTCCTGCGAGCCAGGTATATGTTCCTCGGCTCCGATCAGGTGCGTCGGATAAAACCTGTTGGTTCGCTCCTTCCTCCTTCTCTTTGTGAGGGGAGCGAGGGAGGGACAGGTGGTTGCGTTGCAGGGTCCGGCAATTTTCGATTCGACGGACCTCGAGCGGCTGCGGGACCCGAACGAGCGCAGGAGAACGTAAACACCGAGAGACCGCGGACGCGTCTCGGGACCGCCGCGGGAAATCCTGGGCATCCGATTTTTCCGGTCCGAATGCTGCCAGCTCTGCTCAAGCGCTGGGACGGCGGGCGACTTGAAACGGAGACGAGCGGGCGCGTGACGGACGGAAAGCGTATGCGGGACGCGCGGATTTGCGAAACACGGAATAAGCGTCCTCGTTATCGCGAGCTCAGCCACGGCTGAGTCATAAGAGGGACTCTCTCATAACTGGAGTCCGAAGCTCCACTTTTGCGATTACGCTCTGCTGCTCCTCACGCTGAGAAGCATCGTCGCGATCATGGAGATCGCGGCCCGAAAGTAGATTCCAGCCTTTCGTCCGTTCGCAAAGCTCCGGTCGAGTCGTCAAAGTCGACAGACTTGATCGAGAAAAGGTGGATCGATCAAGATTCAAAGTCTTGATACTTGATAATCAAAAAAACGTGCGGAAGCTAACGGAGCTAGGCGAGCACTGGCGAGCACTGGACAGCTTTATTATTAAAAAAAACGTTAGCGTTGCTTACTTAACGTTGCTCAATGCCGGATATAAACGAAAGCGACGATGACGATCGTCGATCGATTGCGAAAGTCCCGTCTCGCGCGGTTCGATGCTCGACGCGGGATCGGACAAGCGAAAACGATTACGTCTATTTTCGCGTAACACGCGCGGGGTTTCCCCGCGGAGCAACGCGCGCAAAAATATTGCGCTAGATGTACGCATGCGCGGGCAACATTCGCGCGGCGTAAGATTCCAAGTGCACTGACCCCTTGGCCGCCATGCGAAAGGCGACTGTGTAGGAAAGTGATAGTTACGAATACGTGCGTTCGATTGTAAAACGCTCGTCGCTTTATTGCTTCCCTTTAAAGCCGCGATATCGACTTCCGTCTATTTCACATTAGCGGCTGTCGACTATCTTTTATGCAACGATTCCACCAAGTCATCGAACGATATGTAATTCTTTTCGTTTCCAAGAAGCGATGATAATATGTATGATGTATGTATGCGCCGGTTATTAGCAAGGGGGACATGTCTTTCCGTCGTCGACTTTATTCTGCGCTTTTGCACGAGGAGGACAACAACCGCGATACACGCAACGCGCAACGTGCAGTCTGCTGTTTGAACGCGGATGAAAAACGTGGATTCGCAAAAGCGAGTGTTTACTTCTCGCACGAGATATTCCGAGGATTACGCGGAAGCGTACGTGTGCCGCGTATCTACCTCTCGTTCTTATTACATATAATTAAATCCATTAAATCTATGAATTCCATTTGCTAACTTGTGCGAGCAATCGAGCGATCGAGGGTAGTTAAATGAATCAAAGCTATCGAGCTATTCAACATTTCAAATTACCAGCCGGCTACCCGACCGCGTAGCGCTCGATCGGAAAGGGCACGCTCCGACTAACTGGAACCTCGATAAATCGTTCGATTATGAAGTGCGCAATGATTAGCGCAGTCAAGTGGACGCGAACGAGGAATCGAAAGGAAAAAGGGTCACCCGGTAACTCCGGGAGCGGCCGCTAGAGGGAGGCACCCCCCACGCTCGCGACTCGAGGCGAAGGCGCTGCGAGCACCACCGGCCGACGTGTTCGGGAACACGCGGCTTAATTCGTAAATGATAAATTCGCACTTTCTTAACGACGATCGGCCGCATTCGGAATACACGCGTTACAAGCGAGCAGGAAAAGAGGCTGATTAACTCACCCCGCTATCCCCCGCGCTGCTCTGGCAGCGTCACGTTCGGGGCAGTAATCGCCGTATCCAACGGTTAACTGTCGTCAAGGCGCGGGAGCGGAGCTCGTCGTCTCTCACTGAGAATGCGATATTCGCCGTGTCACTAGCAGCACACACGCGCGTCCACTCTCACGGCACTGGAGCGTCGCGACGCGACCGTCGTCGCCACGCCGACGGCGGTTCCGATCGTTTCGCACGTCGCGGAGATACGCGCACGAGCGAGCTTGTCAATCGGCGAACAGCCGCATGGTATGGCGACCGTGAGCGCAACTCAGAGCGTACGGCGCTTTAAACGTACGTCATCGTCTCGAGCCGCGCGCTCATTGGCTGCTGCGGCAGCCGCTAGCCAATCCGATGGAGCATCACGGAATTGCGCGGGAAGGCAAAGCGCTCGATAGTTATGCGCGGCGACGTGCAACTTTGAGTGGAGTGCAGCTCCTAAACCGGTCGAGTATTCGTACATTTGTACGAACGGTACACGTTCGTTCGTCTACGTGGATTATTAGAGTTTAGACACGAGGGAATGAAAACGAAATTAGAAATGATGCGACGTTGATTACTCGGTTATTTTTTATGCGCTACGGTTTTTTTTGACCAATCAGGAATATCTAAATTCCTATGTTAGTCACGTTCTGAATTTAGTCCACGAGAACGAGTTATTCAAATTTGAAAATTTGCCCAACCGATATCGGATCTGTACAATCCGAGATCGGAAATCATGTAGGAAGGCAAAGTTGCAATCGTTATGTTGCATCGAAAAGTAAAATATTAGCCGCATTTTCATTTATCAAGCTGCATCGATCGATTAATTCACAGTTTGATTCATGGATAATGACACATCGACGCTTATTTCTTCAACGATGATCACGTGAAGAAATGTCAGCGTTGCCACTCATTTGCTAAACCCATTTTTTGAAGTATCGTTTGCTTGCTTGTTTCCGCTCAACAATACTAAAATTGTGCTTTGTAATGCATGAATTTGTTAGCAGGAACGAGAGTCGCGCTTTGTGCGCGATGACACTCACTACAGTTACGAATGATTCGATAAGTATATTCCAAGTGCTTTCTCTTCTTACGAGGCTATGAATTTTCCATCGCTTCGCCCGCAATCGCTCAAAGAGAGAAATCTTTGCCAGATAAAACGTACGCGAAGAGACTCACAAACCTCCTCCTCCTCCTCCTCCTCCTCCCGACATGCCATCGTGAGAACTGATTGGTGAGTTGACTTGTGCAACAACGCGTGCTGCTGGTGGCAGCACATGCTTGAATGCATGCGCCGATCGCGTATGTGTGCGATGTAAGCAAAGCGGCTTGTGTTTTACGTTTCGAACGCATTTTCATCGGATTTCCCGTGACACCGATGAGACGCGGTGAGTGTTTTGCCGAGAGTGCGACCAAACGATGAGTTATTTGAACAGCACGACAACGGGCGGCACGACGACCGCCGACTCGGCGCTGCAACTGAACAACGTCGAGGTTCTCTACACGAAGGTGCAGAGGATATACCTTAAGCCGCAGCATAAGGAGGAGCGTCAGCGGGATCTCAGAGTCAGCGTCGAGATGCACGCCGGCATCAGTCCAGTTTGCCATAAAGTAGAACAACACCTATTTGAGAGTAACCCACACGACTTGAACGTTAACACTCTCGCTTCACCTTTCAGAGTCTGAACGTCTTGCTGAGCGACGATGATGATCCCTGCTTTCTCTACTCCTTGTTCATCACCGAGGAAGATTTCAAAGTGCTGAAAGCGCAACAGGGTCTCTTGGTTGATTTCCATAACTTTGCCACTCAGTTGAAGTGCCTGTTGGAACAATGTCAAACCTCGGGGACGAACCTGTCGAAGGCTCCTCCGAAATTTCTTCTGCTGCTGGCCGAAGAGTCTGGGGATTGGAACTTCAAGTTTGTGGAGACAAACAATTTCAAGCATCTCTGCCACTTGAGTCTGAGCATATCACCTGCCAACGATACTAATTTGAAAACACACATGGCGATGAAGATTAAACAATTGAAAGAGAATCTTTTGCAGTACAGTAATGACGTGATCAGCTTGAACACTGGATTGAACGATTTAACGAGTAAGTTAGAAATAAAAACAAAAGAACTGGAACAGTTGGAGCAGAAGTATCTAGCTGAGAAGAATCAAATACAGATTACCTCGACACAACAAATAAGTATAGAGAAAGACAGGTACGTGTCGCATAGAGTATTATAACTTGGACTATTTAATATTGATCGTAACGATCAATCTTCTAGATTGGCCCAAGCACGATTGGAGTGGCAACGGCTAAGCGAGAAAGAGAAAATAGAAATTGAACAGCGGCATGCTGAGACCGTGAAACAATTGCACACGGAAGTTGCGGAATTAAGGACACAAAACATGACGTACAGGGACAAGCAATCCTTCTTGGACGCTACAAACGCTGAACAGATAAAACAGTTACAGAATCTCGAAAAAGAGCTGAATATCGCCCAACGAGATCTAGGGCTACTCAAGAAGCAAAATTCCAAATTGGACGTGGATTATCACGACAAGGATAAAACCGTCAATAACTTGCGCACCAAAGTAGCCGTGCTCGAGCAGGAACTGAAGGACAAAACAATCATTATTAATAAGCACGTGGAAATGTTAAAATCGGGTAAAGAACAAAAACAGCACTTGGAGGAGCTTCTGATCGAGAAGGATAATCAGTTGCAACGCAAGCAGAATTCCTTGAGGAGCCTGAGCGACGAATTGGTAAAGGCTAACGAGATTTTAACTAAATTGCAAAATGAACTTGCCTCGTCCAAGTCGAAATTAAAATTAAGGACAGGCATAGCACTCGAGCAGGAGAAATTGTTGGATAGCAAGCACAAGGAGGTCGGCCAATTAGAAACGAAAATGGAGGGCCTTATCAGAGATGCGAGAGACGCGCAGAGTAAAGTAGACGAGTTAAAAGAGCACGTGAAAACATTGCAACATCAGTTGGAGGAAAAGGATAAAATTATAAAAAATAACGATAATGGTAAAACTTGACTATTTATTTATAGTTATTTTGTCATCCCTCTTGTTAAGTATCCATCTCTTGGTGTCTTGGAAAATTTATTTTGTAACTGATATGCCTGTCTTTCCATTGCAGTAATCAGTTGGCTGAATCGGAGATTGGCGGATAGCCAGCCATTGCCAAACGCTACCAATCCAGCTCCGGTTGCGGTTTCGTCTACCATTCCGCTTACGTTACCTAGAACGAACAAGTTATTTCCCAATCGATACGAAACGCGCACACCTGCATCTAACATGCTGCAGCCCAGTACGTTATCAGGATTATTGACGAAAAATCCAAACATGCAAAATTTGAACATTAATCAGACAACCCGTGCAACAGCTCGATCGATGGGTGTCGGCGTGACGGACAGTTCCGGCTTAACTACGTTCAAGAGCGGTCAAATCTCGAGTACTAGCACGCCTATGGAGCGTTTCAACTTGTTGAACAAGGCGTCGGGAAATCCGCCGGCTTCGACATCGGCACCAATCATAATCGAGAATAACAACGGTCCGATGTCAAATGGCTTAAAAGCGAAAAGTACGAGCGTCGGTCTACAGGGCGGATTAAGGAGAGCAGGTTTGTCCGATAAGCCTATTTTACCATCGGCATATTTTCCCAAGACTCTGCATTGATCAAATGCCGGCGGGATCGCCATTAGAAACTTGTAAGTCTATAAGCTCGTATCTAAGAATATTTTAACAATCAAAAGATAGAAAGAAACGACGAAACTGCGATATTGTCGTTGATAACGATGTTTCAAGTTTTTATCGTTTCAGAGATAGTACAAATGCAATACTTGTAAGAATGATAAGAGTATTATTTACAAGACATCTTTTTATGAAAAAAAAAAGAAAAAAAAGGAGAGAAACCATAATCTAAATTTTTAATTTTACGTTAGCACTTCTTTTTTATACGCGAAAATAATATATCAAGGTAGTATGAATTTAATTACGTCGTGTCAATGTAGGATTAATAATGATATATAATTTTATGTATATATATATATATATAGCGATATGCGAACTACCATATATTCCGATCTCCATTCCGATCTACATAGAACACCCATGATTACCGTATTAAAAGATCTTTTTATTATTATTTTTTTTTTATTTAGATTCAACTAGAATTCGTTTCGATATATTGTTATATAGATATAGATGCGATGAAAATTCTTAATATATAGAGATGATCTTACGAGGAAGTTACATTCTGAATTGAGATTTACAAGGTCGAAGTTCAATCTGTAACGATATATATATATATATATATATATATATATATATATATATATATATATATAAACGAAGTTGCAATTTATGTACATAATACAATCAAAAGTATCTTTTAGAGAATGATCTTTACGTGATGATTTCGTGATTTTGAATCTAAATTTTTATTTCTAACCGTATTTATAAATTATGATTCTATGCTAAATATTATTTCAAAGCCGTGATGTAATTCTATGACAAATTTAAGATGGACGGAACAACTTGAGGATTAACATGGCACGATTTTTTTCGATTTGTCATCATCATCGTGATAACTAATCATTCAATCTCTCTCTTTCATTATCATTAGATTCGTATTTTTTCTCACACACACAAGATAGACATATTCTGATAGGTACCTGGAAAATAATTATAGTTAAAATAATTGTTTTTCATACTATAGCTATATATTTTTTATATACAAACGAAAATTGCAAAAGAAAAGATATGTATATAAAGCTCTCTAACTTTACGATTTATTTATAATTATGAAAAGTGGAATAAAGCTAATAATAAATTAAATAATACGAACGGGAAATGTGCCTTGTGTTGCAAATGGATGACAAAATTTACACCGTATTATAATGGAAATCTTTAGCGAGACTTATTCGCGAGACGGACTATTGGTTATTCGGACTTGTGAAATGTGCAAAGTACAAATATGCAAATGTATTGTGTAAATTCAGTTTTATCAAGCATAGTTCATCAGTTTATTAAAAATTACATAAATAGAGCAACAGTATTAAACATAATAATAGAGATAGAAATGATAAGATAGTAAATAAAAGATTTCGTATATTTTACTACTTTTGTACATAAAATTATAATAAATGTCATCGTGTAAGGAGTTACAATTACGTTCCGTTTACATACGAAAAGCTGCCAATCCCGTAAAACAATACAGAGGTATCTCTTGTAATACAATAAAAAAATATCCGCCGACCATTATTATCGATAAGTTTACAACAACGTGTGTCAATCGCGCAGAACTGATAAGATATAAAAAGTTGTTTATTTCCCCACAGATTTTTCCCCGCAATGTAATAGACAATATTTACACATTAGTGTTTGAGACTTGTACCCTTGTAAGTCGAAAGCATATGGATCGTCACATATACCGAGTTTCATGCAAATTATATCGGACATGGATATTGCTTGAAAGTATTAAAAGATGATAAAGCGTGTTGTCAGTATTTTACAAGTTAACTTCTCTTCTTCTTTTCTTTTTCTTTTTATTTTGTTTCAATTTGTTCCGGAGACGACGACACTATGTCTTTCTGCAAATCGGTACAGCCTATGTTTAAAAGCGGCAATTCTAGCCGATTACGTTTGCGGACGCATTTTGGACACGGTTTGCTGGCGTCTAGGCAATCCGTGTGAAACACGGCGTCGCACTCCCCACACTGCAAATAAATCGATCGTCAAATTAGAAGCAGTGAATGAGAAAACGCGGAGGATAATGGGATACGCCACTTACGCGAAATGTAGATTCCATATCGAAAGGATAGATGGGCTTTGGATCACTGCATACCTCGCATATAAAACCCTTTTGTTTACAAAGCCAACAGTTTATCACGTGATCCTTCGCAAAGTCAACAACTTTTTGAAGTTGCTGCGCGAGAATCCCATTGGGTATGTCAAGAAGATCCGAGATGGAGTATTGGTGGACGTGTTCGTATAAATATTTCTTCGATGCGACTTTCTGCTGCAAGGATTCGATGACGGGTTCACGACACGTAAACAGATACGCTCTCAGCAGATTCAATTGGATTCGCAGGCATTGCAATTGCGCCATAACGTCGACGGCCATGTAGATTTTCGGATTCACTACCTTTAGATCTATCAGGCTCGATTCCTTTTCCAGAAACTCGGCAGCTTTTTGAGAAACGGGATACTGTTTCAGGTCCCAGTTATGAATCATACGTGACGGTATGATGTATTCTCCATTTGCCATGCAATTTGAGCAGAAGTAATGGCCAGAGTATGAGCACACGTGCGCCTTGGAGAAAGTCATGCCAATCGGATGACAGCAATCGAAGCAAGTATAATTCTGCGTGTCTAAACCTCTTTCCCTGGGTATATTACATAATTGCGCATTAAAATTTATCACAACCTGTGAAGGAAAGAAACGCTACTGTTAATATTGGTTAATATAGTTGTTTGATCGCTGAATTTGTAAGGCGTAACAGATTAAAATCATGAATACCTTTGCTTTGGAAGATTCAGGTTTAGATTCCTCCTCGGTTTTTCTCTCTGTATACTGTTTCACGAATTCGTGCACTTCCGGCGGTGTACCTTGCGTATTTTGATAGCTTTCAAGGAGTGCTTTGTATGAGGTACCATCGCTGGATGTACGCCGCGCGTTCGCTTCAGATTCGCATATCACAGATGAAGCTAAAGAGGACTGGCAATCTTCGAACGAAGTTGACCATCCCAATTTCCCTATTAATGAATTTCCTACAGTAGCTGCAGTTGCGTCATTAACATTGTCCTTTGCTGGTGTATCTTCCGGTTGTGAATCTTTTATATCAGCGACGATGTCAATATCTGCATCCTTCTCTCCTGCCTCGCTATTTGGCGCTTCCTCTACTTCCTTTCTTTCTTCTCCGTTTTTTGCGATATCTATAGGGCTGTTATTTGATCCCTGCGCAACATTGTTTCTCTGTGTTCTGCTGTTACCGGAATTATTGGACAATTCACTGATAATGGTTTCAGATCTATTATCGGCTAGAATGATTTTCAATGCACCGTCCTCCGTGAGGATGTTTGTTATGTTACTGAATGCCGACTGCGAGGAATTGAACGACTCTATGCCAACGGAGCTGGCGATGGAGCTCGCTGTTTCCACTTCCTCCATGTTTTCATTGTCGGTTTGCTCACTGCTTATCGTTTTCGCTATATCTACCGCGCTGACTATAGGACAAGATTTCATCGGCGGTGACCAGATGCCAGCCAGCAGCAGAGGAGTGTTAGACCAAAAGTTCAAGAGACTACTATTGCAAGCCAAGTTGAAGCTCACGTTATCCAGAGTTTCCATCGATCTCTGTGTGACTTCAACGAGGTCCGGATCTCGGATATAGGCCCAACGATTGTAATATGGTTTCAGCGCTGAACTGTTCTGCTTTATGTAGCACAAATAGTTAGCTAACGTACCATCGTTCAATGTTTGACGTATCCATGCCCGACAATAACCGACCTCGGTGGTAATTTGGCTCAAGGATTGTATCTGCTTGATGATCTGACGATGAGAGAACACGAGCAACGGTCCCCAGAAACTTGGCTGCGGCATGGCATCGAAATCGGGACCGCTCAAGGCCTGTGTCACCCGATTCAGCAGACTGTCTTTTAAACCATGTAGAAAAATAGCTTCCAGAACGGCGCACAAACTCGTGGCCTCGTCGCAATTGCTGATGACGCCGTCGTTGCCAGGCTCGTCCGCGCTCTGTATTTCTACGATACTCGTATTGAGATGCATTTGCAGAGAGTCTCTGATTAGTACCTTCTTCTTGTCGCCCATCGTCACGGAATTGACAGTTTTCAATAGCGAATTCATTTTGTACACTTACGTTTGTCCCAACGACTGAACGTGATCTGTTTCGGCCTCGTTGTCGTTTAAGCATTTTCACTATGTGTACAGTTGATCGAAGGATCAGTCAGGAAATCGACCGATCGACTTCGTCTTTGTTGTACTCTGTCAAGATACGTCGATAGAATCGTCGCCTCAAAGTCTCAAGCTCCGCACGATCGCGCACGACTCGCATCGATACTGACGTCGATACTGACGAAGAAACAAGGAAGCGTTCTCGTGGGGTGATGAAGTCATCTTACGACTGATAAGGTCGAGCGCGTGCCAGACCAGTTGCACACGCCGAGCGTTATCGCGCGAGCGACGAATCCGTGAGGCAGGAAGTAGGTTAGATCACGGAGAAACAAAACATTCGTCGCATATCCTGCGTAATGCTTAATCACACACACACACACACACACACACACACACACACTCTCTCTCTCTCTCTCTCTCTCTCTTAGCTCTCTGTTAACTGCATCTGAGATCCGGGCATCTGAGTCAGCGATCCGAATCTCGTGAATTCTCGTCGACGATATCTATTCCAACATTGCATACATTCGATTCCGCAATGTCATCAACGTTCGCAATTAATTCACATTGCAAGCCAGCTCGAAAACACGAGATCAGCTGTTCGCCAACTACGCGCCAGGCGGCCAAACAGTCACGTTGTGCCGTTTCTAGGACGCCTACGCCTTGAGAATAGTACGCGATCCAACGGCAGGTCGCGCTGCCTCTCGCGCACGTTTTCTGCATCCGCGGCTACATTCACACCGGTGACGCGACGAACAAGTTCCGGCGCGCGGGTGCACCACTGGCCAGGTGCGCCCTCGTATCTCACTGCACTTGTCTTACCGCGCGTGTGTACTTGCCAGCGGAATAGCTACGCTATTTCCAGCGGAACTTTGTCCTTCTCCGCTCGAACGCCTTCCCATTCCCATTTTAATGGGGATGGTGCGACCTATCGAGCGGCGACGACTAATTTGAGTGACTAATTATAGATTTCATCGGATCGAGCGTGTCGCTCGACCTCTTTCCTCGCTCGATGTATACTTCTCGTTTGCTCGTTCGCTTGCGGATACTCGAGAGGAAGGATGAATGCCCAGGTATCGAGCGATGCCTGCTTCTTTGCGGATCGAATTTCGATTCTCGCGAATCTTTTAAGCGACCTCCGCGATCGCATCTTGAACTTTGGAAATTTCCGCAAGTTCACGACGCCGCGATGACAATAACTAACTGAGATACTGACGATGCTGTCTGCTTAATAATACACGCATCGATGCATCTCTGAGGAATTCCGCGGCATTATTTTTCTTTTCGTCACAAAACTTGCTGCTCACGTGATGTTAACGTCGTTAAAAGCAACGGTAAACACTACCTGCTTCTAATCCGGTTAAGTTCGCTACGCTTGAACGGTTGGCGCAAGTAAGACGATTTAACGCGCAACATGGTAGCTTCCTCAATGTTCCTTTTAATCGCAGTTTCATAGAGATCCGTTTTATAGATACGAGAGGAAAAGATCGATCTCGACGGAGCGGATTCTGAAACAAGCAACAACGGACGGATACGAGATCGAGATGTGATCGGATGGAAATCGATTCGATTTCCCGCACTCGCGGGAAACGCGTGTAAATTTTCGAAATCTATCCCTCTATCGGCGCTGTCCCAAAGTAGAAAACCACAGACGGCGACCCACAGCACCGTCCTTTTCTATTCCTGCTCCTATATTTAGATACGCACTTAGTGCATCTCAAATGTTGGAACAGGTATACCTTGTGTGAATGACCGAACACGCATGACGGAACGATGCGTGTTCTCCGGTTTGACGGCGGTAGAGCGCCAGCACGAGGGACAGAGGAAGGAAAGAGAAAGTGCAACCGGGCTGAGCGGGCGCGAAAGAGATGCCAGGTCGAACACGAGGACAACGAAGCGAATAGTGGAAACAGGGCCGTACATACGCGCCCGTGTCCACCGCGCTTTATTTTTAAGCGTTCGACACGCGCTGCGCATTGCTCGCGCAACATTTCTAATCGGCGGCGCATCGCCGATGCCTCGTCCACCCGGAATTGATCGGCAATGACCTTGCGGAAACCTTGCGAACACACGCAACACGGACACGTAACGTGAAGTTGTCGTGATAAGACAAAGTTGAGTAAGGTGTCTCAAGTTGCGACAATGATTCGACTCGTCGTCATTTCTTCCTCGTTTCGGAGCGATCAGCGAGATCTTATCGGCTCGGTTTTATCGATTACGATCATTACGATGATTACCGTACATATACATCTGGCTTTCGCGGATAGAGGATAGAGAAAAACAGGGAGGGAGTTTATCTTGACGATCGGCTCATTGATTCGCTCATTGAATCCTCAGCCGATAGCTCTCTCATGATCCGCGATCATCTGCGTTTAGTCGCAGCAATTTCTATTCTCGTTGCGGCAAAGCGTGTCAGCGCACGCACGCACGCACGCACGCACGCACGCACGCACATTGGCGCGTTTCCTTTGTGCGGAAGGCACTGCTAGAAACAATGCGCTTTCTCACGGTGCGCCGTTGCGCAGAATTGTCGATGGCGCTTAGCGTTTTACCGCAGCGTTTACATGCAGCTCGCGGAGAGCGCGCTGCTCGCTCTCCTTTTCCTTTCCAAGCGGAACGCGATATTTGCGGTATCTCGGCGATGAGCCGCGGGGGAGACGCTCGCTGCATTTTTTCGACGCGCACATCCTCGCGCGTGCTTTGCATATCGCGCCAAGATGACGGCCTAATGACGTTACCCTGCCCGCCGTTGCATCGCCCTCTTATCTAACACATTACGCATTCCGCGCTCGGTAGTCCTGTCCGCTTGTTCGAGCGAGCGCTCGTTGTCGTTGTACATTGCGCCATTTACTCGAGCCGATCCCCGCGCAGGGGATCCGCAAATAAAACTGAAAGGGGAAACCTCGTTCATTCGCGATTCCTAATCGGCCGAGATACGGCGCGCGAAACATCGGAGCGAACTCGCTCTTATCTTTGGATCCATTGCGTGTCGGATGGAGAAAGAAATTTACAGTGTTCCTGATCCACGAGGTCTCCCTCCGGCAGCGTCGTACGTTCCTGCCGTTTACCCGCGGTGGGGGCAGAAGGAGCGGAGAACGAGGGTGTCGGTCGTCGGGTCGGTGCGGCGTCGAACAGTGGCGAGCGGACTCGTACACCAGCTACGGGTCTGACGAGTTCGCGTGCACTCGCACTCGCGGAGGGGCACTCGCCCGGGTCGTCCAAGTGCTCGCGGGCGAATTCGAACAATCGGAGCTCGAGAGACCGGCGTGGTTATCGTGATATCGGCGGGGACTCGCCAACGGCTTCCAGACGATTGCCGAGGACGCTCGAGGAGCAAGTCGAGGAATTCGCGAAAGAGTGCCGCGAAAGTTCGCTCGGTGAGAGCACTCACCGAGTAGCGAACGCTCCTCCTGCTGAGTGCTCGGTGAGGATCGGTTCGATAACAGCCAGCGTAGCAGTGGTGACCTCGAGTCTCCCACGAGGGTCGGAGTCCGAAGGGCGGATGCGATCGGACGGGCGCGAGCTATCGAGCGGTCTCTCTCGCGAGGATGCACGTGCGTCGCGGCGCACGCTGGGGGTAGGGGATGTCATCCTGCTCCGAAAACAAACCTGACATCCCCGATGTCCGCTGGCGGTTCAGTGGAGCCAATGTAAGGAGCAGGCGATGAATCCTGCGACGTCCAGCGATGTTGTCGTCCTCGCTGTTGCGTCGTTACTCGTCGATCCGTTCGCATCGATGCTGGATATCGCTGAATCTCTCGGAATCTCAGTGCCGTTTCAGTTCGCCGAGATTCGCTTCTCCTGTTAGTTTCTTCAAGGTGCTCGACGCACCGCGTGCAATCGCGCATGCAGAAACGCTTCGCGGAAACCAACGCAACGGCATTGACGTATACCGCGCGGGTTTAATCATCGCGCTATAATTATTGAGGATTCGGACACGTCGAACACGTGTATCGCTGCTCGGCGCTTGACGTCATTGATGCCCATTGAGGAAAGCTGGAATCGTTGTACGATCTGCGTACGAGCCTGCCGACCTAGATATGACGACACCGAGGACGTTCTTGGATGCGAGACGCTTCATCAGAGTTCCCAAATTACCGCGCGCATCGATGACGACGTTCCTCCAGCAGTCATCCGGACGTGACAACTATGCGCCAGAACGTCGATTCCTCCCGCAAGAGTCCCGAGTCGCCGTCGTGATCAGCGTCGTCCAGCCGTCATCGTCGAGTCGATGACGACGCGGAGTCGTCGTACGTGCAGCAAGATTCACAGCCCCTCGCCGCGATGTTGCCGCCGAGCGTGATCGACGTGCAAGGCTCGACGCCGCGCGACTTGCTGATGAGCAGCCGCGGCCTGCTATCGGAGACGATGTACGCCGAGTTGCGGCCGGTCGACGCGACGACCTGCCGCGCGGCGACGTGCCACGACGAGTTCGACGAGACCATCCGCACCGTCTCGGAGCCGGAATGCACGAAGCGGAGGATAGAGTCGGCTGGGACCGGAAGCACCAGGTCCGTACCGGACGCTCGGTCGCGTCAGGGCTTCTCCAAGGGCTCCGCCTCTCTGCAGAGCCTGGTTCGCCGAAGAAGCCGCAGGCATGGCGGCAGCAGTGGCGGCAGCGGCGGCGGCGGCGGCGGCGGCGGCGGCTCGTCCTTACCTTTGGAGGTCGAGTTGTCCACCAGGCAGGTCTACCCCGTCGCCTCGGACTTTGTCAAGGACATCGGCGCCGCGACGTTCCGGACCGACGACGAGCCGCAGACAGTCACGCCGACCTCCACGCTCGTCTACGCAACGTCCTCTTCGGCGCAACCCTCGACCTCGCGGACCGACAACAACGGCGTCCAGGACATCTCCTCATCGGCCAGCAACGTCGCCGCTGCCACTAGCACCGCCGTCACCACCGTCGCTACCGGCAACAATGCCACCCCGACAACCGCAGCTGGCCGCTTCGGTAACGCGAGCGTCTCGTTGCTGCGAACGACCGGCATCGCGAAGCCCGGCCCGTCCACGTCCTCTTCTTGGAACAATCCCGAACAAGAGAACGATTACGTCGTCGACCCCGTGCAGGGCAACGCTTACTACAAGGGGCAGTTTTTAGGGAAGGTAGGCGCGCAGAAATTTCTCAACTTTGTCCGATCCGTCATCAATGATCCGCTATCAAGGATCGACGAGGAGACTCACGGCAGCCGAGCATCCGCGAGACTTTTGCCGAAGCCTACTCTCTAGCCGAGTAGCCAAAAGCATCTCCGTTGTAGGCTTGGACGCACCTGTCGTTGGCGCGTGCTGCGCGTCGTTCGCATTGTCGGGGTCCCGTTTCCCGCGGCATGGCACTCCGCGACATGGGAATTGTCAGATTACGACCCGTTCGAAGCTGTCGACCTTCTCTGTGCGGCTTGATACCGTTTCGCGCGTTAGCCAGCGTCCTTTACGACTCTCTTTAAAACCTTTCGCAGCTGAATCGTCGGCGTAAATTGGCTGACCGCGCCGCGTAATGCCTCATTGTTTCGCCGACGAACGCACCGACTCGCGGCTGATCAGCACCCACACGAGGGAAGGAACGGGAGGATCGATGGATCATCGCGACCGATCGATTCGAGATGCAAGATCGCGGACACGATCATCGTCTCGGTCAACGATAGCTCGGATTTATCGCTACGCTGACGCTAAGGTTGCGGCTTGCGATTCCCCGCAACGGCGGACGCGCGAATCCGCCGAATTAACGGATCACTCGCGCGGCCACGTAACGAGATATCTACGAGAGTCAATTCCCGCGCAGTCAGCTCGGCCGCTTCCCGGACTAAATAACGCACAAGCGGGACGTAACGCGAGACGAGAAGCGCGCGGAATTGTCCACGCGGAATTGTTCGCGCGGGGGCGCGAATTAGAATTTCTCATCAAGGAATATGGGCGCAGCTGCTGAGCCGCGTTGCGCGGCCGGCGGTGAGTCAGCCGACGCTCATTTTCGCGTTCCCGGGAATCCTGACGACGCGGGAGTTCCGGCGACGCCGGCGTCGCCCCCGACGCCGGCTTCGGGGAAGCCCAAACGGGGACTCCCCGCGCCGCCGCGCCCGGCTGAGACTCTCCGGAACGCCCGGATTAGAAGAACGCCGGCTTTCCGCGGCTCGCGGCGCCACTTCGTCGCTCTTCCCCCTTCCCCCACCCCGGGATTATCCCACGCAGACCTTACACCGCACGTTACCCCGGCGCGCCTCGGCCTTTTGCCCAGATAAAACGTGCCCCCGTGCGCCCCGACTTCCGGCAAGCCGTCAATTTCGCGCGATATCCCGATCCCGGATTGCAGCCGGGGACGGGCGGTTTCTTTGTGAGCGGCAAAGCGGCACCGCTCGTGGGAATTGTATGGCTGTACGCGGGAATGCTGCGTGCTCGTGCATTACGCGCGTAAGCGTAACACAGTTTCTACGTGGACGGCGTGGAGATGAGAGGCATTTAAAAGCCGCCGGATTTTATCGGCGACAACAAATTCCTCTCCTCCGCGGCCGGCGACGGAGATGCGTCCGGCCGAGCCGCTGACTCTGCATCATGCATAAAACATCGACGATACCAGAGGTCAACGATTTCCTCAAGGTCGAGTTTTTTAATCGCCGGCCGCTTCGTTTTGCGGGAATAATTAATGAATGGTAATGAACGCGCGTCTCTCCCCCTCCTCTGTGTGTGTGTGTGTGTATGTGTGTGTGTGTGTGTGTGTACGCGTGTATTTCCTGAAAGCGTAGAGATGTACATTATCGATCTGTGAAACGTCAACATACGGCTCGCACCGTAAGAGTTTTCATTATGTCCCGCCGAGCGGCTAATGCTTGGCTGAAGCAGCAATTACCGCGGATAATTATGGCGCTTAGAGATCGCCGATTTCAGATACGTCGAGCGATATCTATCATTTGATATGCCTCTTCCATTTTGACGCTCGGTGATTCTGCTCGCGCACGCAACATCGCGACAACGTAATTGTCGCTAAAAGCTGTTGCATCAAGAATTTCCGATGCCTTTATCGATAACTTTCCGCTGAAATGAATTTTTCTTCGATTTCGTCGAGCGAGTGAATTCTTTGCGCCCAAGCTCGATGACAATCGCGCATTTTGTTCTTCATTACCGCGGCTGACCCTTGGGACGATCATTCTTCGAGTCGGCGAACGTCTATTATTCATCAGAGCCGAATTCATTCCTTATTCATAAGGCGGTTTACTTTACTCCACAACCTGGTTATATAACAACTCGTGTCGGCGAGCGCCAACTCGGATGGCTCATTGCGGTAACGTATCGTACCCGGATCGTACGCGTTTCCTGTTTCTCGATGATGATTTCTCTGAAACTACCACGCGCGCGCAACGCGTGTACACTGTCCTTTGTCCGTACAAAGTTTAATGAGTCTCTCTTTCAGCGGGAAGCAGGTAGAGAATCGAAGCAAGGAGCGAACGGACGAGCAGACTCGCTCGCTTCGGCTCCGGCCGAAAACTCGCGCGCATTCGCGCAAACGCGCCTGGCCATCGTCTAGAGCAGGAAATTCGAGTTACCTCGTTATCATCAGGCCGAGTAAACGGCTCATTCAGCCGGGCCGCGGCCCGGAGCGGTCTCTCGTTACGTCGATCTCGTCGATCTCGTCGATCTTTAGCATAGCTGGCGGAGCTTCAATCTCTCCGTTGATCGCGGCTCCCCGATCTTTACGGGGCATTTCGTTTTACACGGACGGGGAAAAGGCTGTCGGTGCACCGATGCAAGGCGGCCCGCAGGATCCGCAGCGGAAATATCGCAGGAAATTCTTGCGATCGATTCGGCTGATCGATTCGCGGACAGAAACTCTCGATGCCGAGCAGTAGGTCTCCCTGGTATTAATTATCACACTGATGGAATGCCGGCGAGAGAGCCATCTGGGGCAGAAACTCTGACGACCTGTCAATGACGAAGGTCGAAGCGGATCGTCATCGATTTCCGGACCGTCATCGATTTCCAGAGAGCTTCGCGTCGAAACGATCGATCGCGATCCACGGAGGCTGCGCGCGCGCGCAGCGCTCCCACCGGCAGGAGAGATAATTTCAGACGATGCAGTCTCAAACTGTATCCTCCTGCTCCCGAGAAAACCGGTCGTCGTTTCGTCATCCCGATTATTTGCACCCGGTCGCTCGGGCGTTACCCCGTGCCGTATCTTAGCTTAGAAATCGGGCTTTCCGTTATGCGCGCCGCGGCCGATACTTTATCAAAACTCACCTCTGATATTTCCGTATTCCATCGAAGCCCCCGCCTCGGCGCTATCTCGATTATTCGCAACCGGTTGTCGGTTTCTACGTTTGCACTTTAGGGGATCTGTCGGCGAGGCGCGCGCAGGTAGTTCTCGATCCTCGCGCGACGCGAGAACCGCCTCGACCGCCCGGCCACGCCGAGCGCAGCTTCGTGAAAGATGCGCGTCTCCGTCCCGGTACACAATGTATAATTTATGTACAGGCTGCCTCAAAAAATGTCCACGCTCCATCGAGCGTGCCCGATCTGGTTTCTTTTTTGCTTTCTGCGAGGTCTCTGCGAGAGACCTTCTTGCAGACTAACCGCTTCGCGGTTAATCGTGAAATTAACGGATAACGGACTTGAGAAAGCAGAGAGAGAGAGAGAGAGAGAGAGAGAGAGAGAGAGAGAGAGAGAGAGAGAGAGAGAGGTGTAAACGTCAATGTTGCCGCGGTCGCTGATGCATCATCTACGATAAATGCTGAAGAGCCAGTAACGGTGCATCCAAGTCAGTGTCGCTCGAATATCGGAGCGTTTGCGCGGCGCGATTTCTTTCAGTCGAAGGTGCGAAACGCTCTTTGCTGCACAATGTCGTTATCTCGATTATTTACGAGCTGTTACCGCCCTTTCTTCGTTCCGCGCTTCATGAAGGAAGAGCCGAGCCGAGCCTTGCTCGCCACTCGAGCCGCGAATACTTTTCTCTCGCTCATGTGGAACGACGAGCTTGTTCCTCTCGCGATTTGTCTCACGTTTCATTTCGCGCGTAAGCGCGAACAATGGCGGCCTGCGCGCGTGCGTTGCGTCGATAAGGGGCATAGATTTCCGGCAGCCGCGCGCTATCTCGCGCCAAGAGAGAGAGAGAGGGAGGGATGAGCGAGGAGGAGCCAATTTTCCGCGCTTCCGGGAAAAGGCTGGTCGTCATCGGCGAACCAGCTGCTTAATTTAGCGGCGGTTGATCGCCGATCCGCTCGCGTCCATCCGGTCGCGTCGTCGTCGCCGCGGGATCGTGGGAAATGGCGGGCGGCGATTTTTGCCGCCTCGCAGGAGTCGCGAACCGTGAAGAGCGCGGCGACAGAAGGAGCGCGCGGGTCGTCCGCGGTTTTTCCGGGACGTCGTCGTGACGAATCACGCACCGCGGTGCGCGCGGTTGCCCGCCCCGCCTACCCGCCGCGTGCGTTTAGCTCCAAGGCATGCATCATGCGTGCTCGCCCTTCGTGCGCGCGCGCACACACACGCGTGCGCCCAAGTCATTGACATCCCGGCTCCTTTCACTGATATCGGCTCGGTGCTTGCGTGTCGCGCTGCAACCGTGCGAGGATGAGCTCAACGGATGCGACTCTTCCTCTCCCGTCTCCGTCTCCGCGCGTGCGTCTTGCCTCGCTTTCCCATTCTGGATCGCGATTCCCATCTTGTATTTCCAGCTTTCGCGTTTAACGAAGTAAAAACACTCGCGGCGCGGTCGCGCCGAAACCAGCCGATCGCCTTAATCCTCTCGATCGATAGCGTCGATCGATCAGTCGTTACTCTAGCGAGCAAGTTTATCGCGAGTTTGACGCCGGGAAGCTTACGAGAAGCTCCGAAACGGCAGAAACACTCGAGAGATGTTTGCGCGAATCACTTGCCGTGATAAGAACGCGTCATTGCGAGGCGGATCTTGCGCGGATAGACGTAAGAGTCGCATCGTTGCGGCGTTTTCATACAGAATGCTCCGCATCGCTCGCATCTCTCTCTCTCTCTCTCTCTCTCTCTCGGATTTCAACCTTGCGCGCGACGTCGCGCGATGTCTCGAGGGAAAAACGCGTCCGATAAGCGCCGGTCTCTTAAACGGAGCGTGTCATTCGTCAATAATCTATCCAATAGAAAGAGAAGGGGGGAGAAAGAGAGGGAGAGAGAGCGGGGGTGAGCCCCGCGAAACGCGCAATGTCAGTATCTAATCGGCAATTATAACGGCGATAGCTTCTTGCCCGCGTCTTGCGTCACGTCAGTCCGTTGCTGTAACGACATTTCATGGAGCATCTCCATAAAATAAATCGCCGAGGTCCACGCGATGAATCGCGCGTGTCCGATGTTGTCACGGCGCCCGAGTCGGTTTTACTTTTTGGCGAGGGTATTATCGGCGAGTTCATCGCGCGATTACGAGCTTCCTGAACTTGCTGCGTGATTGGCGGCTGCGAGGCGATTGCGAGAGGCACGGAGCATTATTATCGACTTTTATGATCCTGATTTATGTAGCGATTTATTTTTATGGCTTTTATATATATATATATATATATATATATATACGCGCGTATATGTATACATATAAATGGACACTAAAGCTACCCGCGCGAACCGTTTTAATCTCGCACGGCGAATTGAAAGCGTTCTCGCGACTAGAGAGATGATGAAACTCCTGGGATCAGCTGGATCGAGCCAAGAGCGTTTCCCCGAGTTTTACTGCGCCGACCTCTGACTCCCCAAGTTCGAGAATGCCTCGTGAATGCGACTAGGGCCTGGTTTCCCGGGGTTCCTCGATTTAGCACGAGGGGGATTTATGGAATGTACGCGTACGAGGGCTTCTCCCTCCGCGTGTGCGTGCGAGCGCGCGCGCGCGCGCGTTTCTCTCGGAGAACTCCGTGACGGCAGGTAGGTTTTTCTTGGATAAATGCAGGTCCTCTCGCACAAAGCCCCAGGATCGACGCTGTTTCCCTACTCCGTTTCTCCCCTCCCCCCGCCGCTTTTTCACGTGTGCGTATTCTGTAAAGGCCGCGACAAATGGCGATGCGCTTTACGCATCCCGCATCCCGAGCTTGCCGTTCAGCGGATCGTAACCTACCCTTAAGAAAATGGAATACACCTTCCACGCTTTAATCCGTGACGGTTCACCCTGAACCGGCTGACGCCTTTCGTGAAAACGGATCGTTTCTCTTTCGTCGCCGGCGTGCGAGCGACGCTTACTGTGTGTTTACTGGGCGCACAAATTAATTTCTTGCTCGCTCGCTGCGAAGCTGAGAATTTATTTATAGAATAGTACGGGAAAGACTTTAATCGATTAAGAATACTCCGCCCCGGGGTCATTTTCGATGACCTTGAGTCATTTATCGGGCAGCTGGCTGCTCGGGAAGCTTGGCGGTCTCAGATCCCGAGTTTCGAAACCGACTCGATGCTTGGAATGATAAGCAAGAGATTAATTTGTACACCTGACATCCTCATTATTGTATCCCTAATATTACGTTCATATTACGTAATGTAAACGTTATCGTTACATCTCTCGCCATCGGTCGCGCCATGAAGATTATGTTAGGCGATTCATTTCCGGTTTTACCCTCTCGCTCTGTCCATCCGAAACGTTTTAATTTCCCGTCGATGTCATCGCGCGCGGGTTAACCTCGCGGCTTGAATTCCGTTTGATCGATACGCTCTTGGCACTTTGCACGCACGTATCGTGCACGATCTCGCAAGCATCGGGCTTATGCAGCTGATGAAAAGTCGAGCAGGCAAGTCCGAAGCTGGAAACTCGCTCGGTTCAGTGAAGCAGGGGGATGAAAGGTTCCCGTTGCATCGATCGCCGTTGCATTTTCTAGGATCGAACCGCTTTGGGTCGCCCTGATGCGACCTCGGGAGCTCCTCGGGGTCGCTCTAATCGGGGTTAACGAAGCTGCTGGCATCGCGCGAATCAGCACCGCGCGAATCAGAGCTGTTAGCGTCAACGGGAGGGAGACGCACCCTCCCTCCCGATGGATCGAGTCGATCGGCGGTTGCCACGTGCCGTCACGTTTCCGCGTCAGCGTTTAATCTCAATAGAGCCTCCCTTCTCCGGCTTCTCTATTATTAACGTTATCGGAGAAGCGACGCGTCGCGGACCCTTCAGCGATCGCTTTATGGCAGCAATTATGTCAAACGACTATGCGGCTGTGCGCTACGGGCGCACAAAGAGAGAGAAAGAGAAAGAGAAAGAGAGAGAGAGTAGAACGAATCGATATTATCGAGCCCGCCGCCGCTGCGGCTGATAAACCGGCAAGATTAATGAAAGGTCAAGACCTCGTTAGAAGTAACACGGGGAAAGGGAGGGGCGCGACGCGCGGTTGTCCAAATCGCGACATCGTTGCGCGATTACAAATTCTGAGCTGCTGACGAGCGATCAAAGTCGATCGCTGAAAGTCCAGCGCGTCTCTGCGAGGAGAGTGAACTCCCGTCACTCGGCGAGTGAAATCTCGGCGCGAACAAAGCGGCTACCTGCCCGAAGGAGCGCACTTGCGCTCGCGCGTACCCCGCGCGTCGCCCCGCATCCGGACGGGAAATTCCGCGACAGGCGCGGTGACGCTGGCGTTGCTCGAAATTGCGCGAGCGCATACCATTATGTGGACTGCAAGAAGTGAATGGCACGTGAATGGGATTATTTCTTTGGAATCGAATCGATGACGCACTGCATGCCGCAAAAACCGGTCGGCGCGGCGCGGCGCGGCGCGGAGCGGCGCGGAGCGGACTCGCTCATTTTCTCCGCCGCGCGCACGGAGACGGCACGTCGAGCAGAAGCGCGCCTTCTCTTCGGAGGAGAACGCCCAAAGGCCCATTCCATCGTCCCCGACGGCCAATGAGACTCGTTAAACGGACAGCGGAGACGCGACGGCCCCGAGACTCTTGACAAGTTGACCGCCGGGGAAATCAAGCGAGGCTAACGGATTCTGCCGCTTCGTTCCTCCGCTTCGTCCGCGTTCGTCCGCGAACGTTGGCGGACGCCAACGAGAGAGCGTGCCCCTGGCCTATCTGCAAACTGATCGCCGCGTGTTAATAGGGCTCCCTGAATTATGGAGACTGAATTACTAGTGCCCTCTATTCATTAACCGCTCGATCACTCGTAACTCATGATTCCCAGGCGCTATGAGCGGGAGCGGGAGGATCCTGAAGCGGGAGGAGGCTGAAGGAGGCAACTAACGCCTCTACTCTTCTCGCCCTCCCTCTCCACCGGCATCCGGCGTGCACCTCGCGCACGTTTGAAGTTCCCGGAGCGTGAAAGATGCCAGAATGCGGTGAACCGGAACCGGTCGCATGGCCGGAAGCGCGTCGGAAGCCCCTCTCGGCGGCGATGGACAGGACGCAAAACCCGGACAAGTCCGGATAGACTCCCGGGGTCGCCGGAGCGGATTTCAACCGCACGCGCATGCGCACGGGGAGAAATGTATTTTTGGTCAACGGCGGCGGTGATTTAAAAATAAACGAAACAGCTTCGCCGCATTACGATCCCGCGTGTGCCCCCTTCGCGGCGCGCATGCCAGGTATTCGCGACCGGTCATCGCAAGGACGAAGGGATGCGCGCGATATTCGGGGCGCTCGGCGTTCGTGACTAACGGGATATCTCCGGTGCGGCGTTTTTACGAGTTTATCGCTACGAACGGCCGCTCGTTCCGATTTTTACTCGGGGCCCGAGTCGGTCGCACGTGTCTACCCCGCCATCGTCGTAAATGCGGGGTACGCGCGGCAATTCCGATCGCGTGACGGTATCGCGCGCGCGCGCCTTTTCCTAACGAACGTGAGATATCTCGTGAGCGATTTATTCCGCCAATGAGCTCGCGAATGCGAAATCGCGCATTCCCGCGAGACGACGATTCCGTCGAGCTCCGCTCCGCTCCTTCCCCCCGGAAAATGAATCGCCAATCGCGATTCGTGATCTCCTCTTTGTCTGTTGGCGCGATCTCGGCGGCTTGGTCCGGCTTGCCGAGACCGAGAACGTCGCTCGTAATCGGCCGCGCGTTGCTCTGTCGTTTATCGCGCATTATCCGATAGCCGATGCTAGACCGGCCTGATGCTACCCACTGATGGCGCACCTTAGGAGTTTAGGAATAATCGCTGAAAGCCGCAAAGAGAACGGCACTGCTCCCGAGAGAGCAGTCCCTGCTCCTCACTTTCCTCTCCGTGAGCCGCGATACTGCACGGCGTGGCGGTAAACGATAATTCCAAGGTGCGAGGGGCACCTTTCACTGCGGATGATCGAGGAGAGATTCCTGGAAGATCTAGCCTGAGATTTCTAGGACCCGGAAGGGGGATACGTTCCTTTTATCCTGGATCGCGCCTGTCTCTCCAACGAGAACCCCGCCGCGTTCCCGTCGCTCTCTTCGGCATCTTCGAATCCACCCTTGACCCGCTACCCCCTCCCCCCCTCCCCGCCGGGGAGTGAAATTCATTGTTAATCGGCCTAGCTTCCTGCTCTTTCAGGGTGGCTTCGCGAGGGTCTACCTAATGACCGACGTCGGCAACGGGAGCCAGTACGCGTGCAAGATCATCCCGAAGAATCGGATGCAGAAGATCCACATGCAGAAGGTGCGTTTCTCGCGGAAACGAATGCAAACTGAAGATTAACTGAACAACGTGGTTTATCTTGTTGGCAGATCGCGCGTGAGATCATGATCCACAAGGAGCTGAATCACGTGAACGTCGTCAAGATGCATCACTACTTCGAGGACAATCTCAACGTGTACATGCTGCTAGAGGCCTGTCCACGAAAGGTATCACGCGTCACCGGTGCTCAGTTTGCTCAGATTATCATTCCTTGCGACATGTCCTGGCTGTACAAACATTTCGCAATTCCACCTACCTCGCCTCACAGGCGGTGTCTGTGGGCAGTCGCGGGCTGGAAATTGTTTAAACCGTTAAACGCACGGCCAGCAGAAGACAGCTGGATCGTCTTCCGCATCTATTCGCCAGCTGCGTTATATATTTCCAATCGTTATTCGTTGTTCGCTCGCGGCACTCAGAGTTCGTCCGAGTTTGCACGGTGCGGGCTTCGTGATCGTCCTTCTCGTCGTCGAGGACGATAATAAGCCTGTAAGCGAGTAGCCAGGCCGCGTATTTCCATCTCGCCGGAAAGAGAGCGGCACTTGCACTCTTCATGTCGGCTGATCTGCCGACCTGTTTGTACCGTTAGAACGCGACGAAGCGTCGGTTAATCGTTCGATTATCCTCGCCGTCTCGTTCAATTCGCCTTCGTGGACGCGAGATCCATTTTTGTCCGTCCTTTGATCGCCGATTGATCGTCACGCGCGAGAATGGCTTCGGCGCGCCGGAAAATATCAGAGATATTACGAACGCGAACGTACATAAGAAACATATCCATAGAAAGCGACGTGCGATCGAAGGAGAGATCGAACGCCGCGGATTCGAGAGTCGCGCGGAAAGCTCGAGAACGCCTCGTTTAATGGGTGAGATTTTTCGAGGTTCCGTTGTTGCATTCGCGTAACGGCGTCGTAAAGTTCCAGTCCGGTCCGGTCTCGCCCCCCGTCTCGTCTCGTCTCGTTTCATCGCGCAATAGAAACAACGTCGTTATCTTTGACGGCGAGTCGCGTTCCTCGAAATTTCTCTGCCCGTTTATCGTAAATCGGGAAGACGAGGGATACCCTGAATCACGTTCGCGATCGCGGATAAAACCGTCCCGTGAAAACGAACGGCAAGCCGAATCTTCTCGGAAGATGAGAGAGAGAGAGAGAGAGAGAGAGAGAGAGAGAAATGTGCGGTCTGGCCGAGCATCTTCCTATCAGCGAACGCTTCGCTTTTCGGTCGTTTGCTCTCTTTTCGGAAGAGCCACAGGTGGCCTTTGTACGGTTTCCCACAGTATCGGGTTGCTCTCGTTAAATTTCGCAGTGGCCAGCGTGAATCCTGCGTTCGTGCTGGATTACCGTAGCGGTACAGATGATTGCCGAGCACACGAGCACGCGAGAGAAGACAAGTCGCATCGGAGAGGAATCAGCCTGATTACTCGCTCGATACCGATCGCGTGAAACGCCCGACTCTCCGAATGTCCCCGACGTAATGTCATTCTTCTTCTTGCTTTCTTCTTCGTCAGAGTTTGATGCACGTGCTCAAGTATCGCGGCAAGGTCACGGAACCGGAGGCACGTTACTACATGAAGCAAATGGTGACCGGCGTGGCGTACATCCACTCGCAGAAGGTCGTTCATCGGGACCTGAAACCGGGCAATATGTTCCTCTCGGACCGGATGATCGTCAAGATTGGCGATTTCGGACTGGCGACCAGGCCCGATGGTCAACGTAGACGAGTGTAAGAGTCTCTCCGCTTAGCCGCTTTACGCTTGGGATCAAGCGCGTTTCCCTCCCATTTGCCCATCAGATCATCGCGGCAACGCGAGCGCGCAAACAGTCTCGGTCTCCTGTTTTCGTTAACTGCATCAGCCAGCCGTATCTGGCTGGCGGTCACCCTCGCGTTGTGGCGCATGCCACAGAACACACAAACGGACGGGACCTCTCTCTTCCGGCGTCCTAACAATATCGCGCTCGCCCGTTCGCGCTGACGGATGTGCCCGTCTAAATACCGGTCCCGGCATCAACGCGAGACGGCGTCACGTGTAGCCGATCATTTGCATTCGCAGGACGATATGCGGCACGCCGAACTATATCGCCCCGGAAGTGTTGTACAAGCAGGCGTACAGTTACGAGGCGGATGTTTGGGCGCTGGGCTGCATACTGTACGCCCTGCTGGTGGGACAGCCGCCTTTCGACACAGCCACGCTCAAGGAGACCTACGCCAGGATCTGCAACAATCATTACCGCGAGGTGGACGACAGTATCGCGAGCAGGAGCGGTCAGGATTTGATCAGATGGCTGCTACAGTCCAACCCCGAGCTGCGGCCGAGCCTGGAGAGAGTGAAGAAGCACGCTTATCTCACCAAGGAGTACGTGCCGGCATCTCTGCCCCACACCTGCTGCTATCAGATGCCACCGACGTCGATCATCGAGCCACCCTCGTCGCCATCCTCGGTCTCCACGGTCGCCAGGAATCAGGACGGCAACAAGGTACGCGATGTTGTCGAATCGCAGGCTTGCTAGATGTTCTCGATTGTCGCGAGGTGTGGCTTAAACTCCCGATGAATTTCAGGTGTGGCAACAGAGTCTCGTTCATCCTGACGTGTCGTTGCGTTACCAGCAACAACCGATTCAACCGCAACACCAGCAGCAGCAGCAGCAGCAGCAGCAGCAGCAGCAGCAGCAACAATCGCATCAGCAGCATCCGTTAAATCGTTCGCACAAGAGCTTGCAGAAGGAACTGCAGAAGGAGTCCAAGGTATCTAGCTGGCTGGTGAGGAAACTGCCCAAGCTGCCCCGGTTCCGGCAACGGCTCAGCAGCGTGCTCTGCCCGGATCACAAGAAGACCGGCCTGGTGGCGCAAAGCGTGCAGATGCATCGCGCTCTGGAGGTGTGCGTGACGGAGATGAAGCGGAACAAGGCGTGTAATCCGCCGACCGTGGACGATATCGTGCCGCTCTTCGTCACCAAGTGGATCGATTATTCAAACAAGTACGGGCTGGGCTTTCAGCTGTCCGACAGGTCGGTCGGCGTTCTCTTCAACGATAACACGAAGATCAGTTACACTCACGATAGAAGGTGAGCATTCAGGGTGAACATCGCGACAGGGATAATTAAACGAGCAAATCTCGTTGCAGAAGAGTAGAGTACATGACGACGGACGACGAGGTGACGCGTTATCATCGAGAACGAGACGTGCCGGTGCCGCTGCAGAAGAAGCTCGAGTTACTCCGTCATTTCACCGAGTACATGGACGACTTTTTGACAGAAGGTGAGCCCCTTGTTGCTTTATCTCCGACTTTATTCGCCCCGGACTTGATTAGCGGCGTTGAGTACACACGGCTTTGGATTCTCGGAAAGCCGAGAAGTGCGTTTACGAGCATGCTTACGAGCGTTTTATTCACCCTAGGCGGCGAAGCAATGAGAGAACATGATAGTTTGATTGCACGTTACAAGCACGGTCTAAGGCGAACGATCAAAGCATTAACATTAACACGATGCGTGCTGTTTAGGGGGTGAGCTTAAGAAACATCGCGCACCACCGAGGCAGTCGAAGAACGCTTGCGTACCGCGGATGAGACGATGGCTGCGCACGGACAAGGCTATCGTGATGGAGCTGACGGTACCTCTCCTGCAAGTGAACTTTTTCGTGGATCACACGAAGATGGTGGTGTCGCAAGAGTCCGCAGGCAGAGGCTATCTCATCACTTACATCGACACGGGTCGACACGCGTCCTCCTACTGGCTGAGCGACCTGCGTGACCTCGGCTGCACTATGGACCTCTACGAGCGTCTCTATTACGTCTGCAAAGTGACGCGCGAGTTCGCCGAGCTGGACAACAATACGATCGCTTGATCGTCAGCACTGGCGAATCTTCGGAACGCGATTCCACGTAGCGATTCCTCCGGAATCCGCCAGAAGTGAGCGCGAGATCCGGCCTTGCGTGATCGTTCGCAGAATAAGAGAATAAGAGAATCGAGTGTCACGGGATCTCGCCGGGTCGTTACCGATTACCGATATGAATCAATTGATCGTTTAACGATCGAACGATCGGAGGAACGCGACTGCCGCGCTAAATGAAAGCGCGTGCATCTCCTTGCCGGGCTCGAGGGACAAGGAAACGGCGATGCGTGTGCGTCACGATACGTACCGTTACACGCATTTCTCGGGAGGTCGTAAATAAGAGCCTCGTGCGTGCGAGAAGGCGTGTTGCGCGCGAATAAAGACCGCGCTGCGAACACTCACGTTGATTTATGAACCTGCGTTCCGTTTCCACGAAAGATCCCAGAAGGATCGCCCGCGAAACGGAGAAACGCCATGCCTCGCGTCGCGAGCTGTCCGTTTTCTTCCTTCCACGTAAACGATTGCGTGAACGCGTTGCGCGTTTCGCGCCCTGTAGAAATACGACGTAGTCTACGACGTTACAACGTAACGTGTCCGGCTGTAACTGAATTTACGCGAGGAATTCCTCTCATTCGCGCACGTTCGCATTATCTTACGGATAATGTTAATTAAATCCTCTCGCCTGATCTCGAGGTCCGAATTAACTGATAGCTTGATCGTACCGCGATTGTCGATAAATTCAAGCAACATGCGCTACTTCCCTTCTCCTTTCTCCTTCTACTCTTGAATCAACGAGAACGTTGTCAGCGCGCTGCTTTCACGCAATTTTTACGCAGGTAGAACAATCGCAGACGAACAATCCGAGACGAACGCGTGATCGATCGATCGATCAAGATCAATGTGATAGACAGTGTAACTAATTATCGCAAGATGCGTATCGGAAGTGGCTGTTCTCCTTCATCGAGACGATTCAATGATCGCGATTACGGCAAAGTATCAGTCGCATTATTACTACCTCTGTTGAATGGATAGCACAGGTAGCCGTTAGCGCATTTCTAGTTTTCTAGCGCGCAGATGTCGCCAGTTCCCAACCGCCGCGGTTCACCACTCGATAGCTTCAGCGTCGAAAGCGGAGAAAGCGGAGATAAGGCGGGCTGTATGGCTCTTCACGCGTTTGATCGCGTGTGTCACGTGACACACCTGGAACAACAGGTACCCTCCCGAAGAGTTTCTCTTCGGAAGGCTTCGTACTGTCGGGAAGGCTCGTCTTCCGCTGAAACCCCGCTCCGTTATCGAGATCTTTTCACTTTGCGATTTATTGTTAAGCATGCACTGTGACGAGGCACTGTTAACGATTCGCTGTATCGAATTGCATCGGCAGGTCGTTGTACATACGTGAAGGAAGAGGGACCTCCATGCGCCCTTTTGATACAGTTGGCACGTTTAATGACCGCCTCGAAAAGTTCTTGTTGTATTATTCCCGTGCAGAGGGCACGGGAAGTGCCTCGGAAAATTCTTAGCGAGTCCTAGTCACGCTCCTTTTCCACTTTTCTAAATGTCCAAGACAAGTGGGGGTCACTGCCATCGTTGTTACACCGTGGTAACGCGTTGCTGCTGCATCCAGGCTGTTACGTTTGATAATTAATACTATTTATTAGCCGCGGGTTTTACGCGAGTACACACTCGTCAAGGGCTCGTCAACGGGCTTGGGACGTTGCGGGCCTTCGGGAAAGAATGACGATAGGAGCGGAAACGCGTCCCACGTGCGTCTGCTTAGGTCGACGCGGAGCCAGCCGAACTTCCGCTGGCTCGCTCGTCAGGTTTCCCTCGTTCGAAACGGCGATGCGAACGTTTCTCTCTGGCCATGTGTACCGTCGACGAGGAATTTCCAGATGACGTGATCGCGTTTCCTCGCGTGTACATACTATTTATGCGCGCGCGCGCGCGCGCGTGTGTGTGTGCGTCGCCGTCACATTTGTGCGAGCAATTATATATACTCTCCCTACTGTATCATGCATTTTCCCGAAATTGCGCGAGTTGTTCCACTTTCGCTGTCGCGTGTGTACCGTTATTACTATATTATCGTAGTTATCGCTAGCTGCGTCTCGATATGCTGTCATTGTTTTCATCAAGATCGTTAACGTTACTTTAATCACAATCCCGACTTTACCGCTCCTCGCTACTATTGTCGCCATTGTTCGTTGTATTATTCGGCAATGTCGTCGCCATGACGACGAACGCGATTATCTTTAACGCAATTATTGATTATTACTTAGCTAGAATAGGGCGGTGATTATTATTACGATTAGTGTACGTCCTCACGCGCGAAGCGACTCGCTGCACCATGAGGAGAAGATGACGAGGTTTGTCGTTGGTATCCAACGCAACGGCGCAGCGTCGTCATGTAGAGCGTGGTGATATTATCGTATTTTATTTTCTACTCGTGATTTGGCATCGCGACTCTCGCGATCCTCGAATAAGAGGCGATTAACACCAAGGATCTCGGATCTCTTGCTTGATTCGTCCTCCTCCACGAGGGACAGAAGCGAGGCGTTTCTCGTTGAGCGCCAGCAGGCTGCAATCGCGGACAGCGTAGGTTGAAGGGGAGGAGAATACTGCTGGTGAAACATTGAATAAAGCTACGATTTTGATAAAGCATCAAGCGTGGTATTCTTGATACTATCCTAAGCGCAAGTTTATTTTTCCTGTTTCGTCCCTTGCATCTTAACTTACGAGAATCTATGTACATTCAATCTGTTCTTTTTTTCTCACGTACTTGCTATTGAGATACTTGAGTACAACATTTATCTCGACAATGTTTAGCTTGCGTTAAGGTGAACGGATGACAAAGAGAATTATTACACTTGAGTATAATATCGCACGAGATGTCGATCGTAACGTGTCTCCTGGAAGAGAATTTCTAAACTCTCCTTTAGCAGAGACGCAATTAGCTGCGTCTTTTGCATGTCCAAAGATAAAAGAGCGCTGAAGGGATTGCATCTTCCAGAAAGTTACCGCTTAAATTATAAGATACAGTTACAACGATAACGATAATATTCTTCCTCGAGTAACGAGCAACGCCATGCAGGATCCCATCCTGCTTTCCATCTTGCGAGGAACATCCTCAGAACTCGTACTGCGAGACGAAAATGAAGATTTTCGCAACGGCGCTGCCCACGAATCTGCTACCGTGATAAACCTCCATGCTGAGGTCCAGCTCGATCTCCTGCGGTCCAGGAATGCTGCGCGTCAGTACGAGAATCACCTGCGACGGTATCGGTCTCTTCAGGGCAAAGCAGGACTCCGTGGCACGCGCGACACCCGGTAGCGCGCGCACGTCCACCAACGCCATGCTGAACTGTATCGTGGATTCCGGCTGATGGGTTCCCCTCATGGTGAACAGTTCCAGAGGACCGCTGGATGGTATCGGCAGCATGCTCACGAAAGTGATAAAGTTGTAGGAGTAGTGCGAGGGCGACCGGAGGCAAGACAGATCGTCTATGTTGCAGTACTTGGACGAACGCACGCAGCGGCTGAAAGCGCGAGGGCGACAATGATCAGGCGAGGTCTGCAAGATCTGAATTTTCGGACGGGGCGATCCCTGCGGGATCTGAATTATAGGGCCAAGGGGGCAGAGCGTTTCTACTTATTCCTGTTCATTGTTCATTACTTCTTCTTCGCGGAGTCCCGCTGGTAGCCGGAGGGACAGTTTATCCGGTTGCAGCGGTAGCTCCCATGCGTGTTCTGGCACATCTCGTTTGGTCCCCGGCACACGTTACCGCTCGCGCACTCGTCCACGTCTACGAACCAATTAATGAACGCATTAATTTAGATTAAATCGCTCGCACGGCACGTGTGTCGAATCGCGACCGCTGACGCGGCGACCGTAAACGTGCACGGCCGAGCGATGCCCCAGTTCGCCGGCAAACGGGTCAAGTACAAAGTGCATCGCCGCTTAATTGCGAGATAAAGTGGAGGTGGAATGCGTGTCTCGCTCGCTTGCGAAGCCACGAGGCCGTGACTTTACGACGAGAGGACTCTCGCTTTCCGTCGCGTTGTTCCCTCTTTCGTCGGTGCGAAATCTTTGGCACCACTTTGCTGATCTTTATGCTATACATATTTAGAGGAAAAAAAAAAAACAAAAAACAAGGATCGCCTTACCCAGGCAGGTTCGAGCGTCGGTGCCGAGCTTGTAGCCGCTGGGGCACTTGCAGGCGTAGCTGCCCGGCGTGTTCTCGCAGATGCCGATGCAGAGGTTGTTGTCTTTGAACTCGGTGCACTCGTCGACGTCGCTGCAGGATCGATTGTCGGCGTTTAGCCTGAAACCAGCTTTGCAGCCGCATCTGTAGCTACCCCACACGTTCAGGCACACGTGCTGGCAGAGCCCGGGTGTCCGCTGACACTCGTCCACGTCCTGCAAGCGGTAGCAACTTGTGTCTCGCATGGGATGGAGTTTCGAGGTTCCGCGGGAGTTCCGCGAATAGCACGCTTTCGTAATGGCAGCGATACAGCCGCGACTCACTTGACAGGCACCCACGTTCCCTCCTACGTTCTCGAATCCCTCGTTGCACACGCATCTGTAAGAGCCGGCGGTGTTCTCGCAGCGGCCGTTCGAGCCGCAGATGCTGTTACCGTAAATGCTGCACTCGTCGATGTCGACGCAGTCATTGCTGGGCCCGGCCGCGTGGCCGGCCGGGCAGATGCAATGATATCCACCCTGCCTGTTCTCGCAGGTCTGACCCTTGCCACACTCGTGGATACCCTCGCGGCACTCGTCCACGTCGATGCAGTACTGCCCCGACACGAGGTCCAGGGTGTAGCCGGGCCCGCAGATTACCCTGGACGCTGTGCACCTGCAAGGTTCATCGAGAATGACTGTTCTCGCTGTCGAGGAAGTTGCGGCTAGCAATCTTCACTACGCAAAGAACTCGCGTTCGCCTTTCCTTCTTTCATCATTTAGACTCACGTGACCCGTGAACGTTCGTTTGACTCTAGCGCTATGCGTACTTGTAGGATCCCAGCGTGTTGATGCACATGAATCTGCCGCAAGGATTCGGCGTTCTCTGGCACTCGTCCACGTCCACGCACTTGCCGCTAGAACCGGATTCGAAGCCGCGCGGGCAGTTCGTTCTGGAAGCAGTCGGAGCCAAAGACATCGGCTTGGTCGTCGTGATCATCATGGTCCTCGCCGTGGTTGTCGGCGACGCGCGCGGCTGCGGGGTCGGCACGCGGGGCACGCGGTCGCAACGGTAAGAGCCGAGGGTGTTCCTGCATTGATATCCAGCTCCGCAGTCATGAGTGCCGAGGACGCACTCGTCATCGTCCTCGCAGATCTCAGTCGCCGCGTTCAGGGTATAACCGGTGCCGCACGGCAGGAACCGTGTGCAGGTGTAGCTACCGATCGTGTTGTCGCACCGTTGCGTCGACAGGCAATTGTTCTCCTGTGTTTTGTTTTGTTTTTTTGGTTTTTTTTGGTTTTTTTTTTTTTTTTTTTTGAAGGACAAATGTCAGTAGCGGAGACCGCGTGTCTAACTGCGTCGAGTGTCGGCGCGTTTAACGCGTTCAAGGCCGCGTCAGCCGCGTCGTAGTTACCTGCAATTGGCACTCGTTGATGTCGACGCAGGCCTGCGTAAGGTTGTCGCGTCTGAAGCCAGTCTTGCAGACGCACACGTAGCTGCTCATCGTGTTCACGCACTCCTCGTTGCTGCTGCAGGCGTCCTCGATCTCCTTGCACTCGTTGATGTCGACGCAGCCGCGATTCCTCACGAACCTGGTGCCGTCCGCGCACTTCTGGTTGGCCGATGCCGGCACCGCCGGCATCGTGGTCGGTCTTCTGGTTATCGGGACGGGCTGCTTCGCGCAGCTGTAACCGCCCGGTTGATTGTAGCAGATCTCGTCGGCGCACGTGTCCAAACCCTCCGCGCATTCGTCTACGTCTACAATTTCAGACGAGATGGCTCGGATGATCTTACCTCGTGGCGTTACGATCTACCTTGATTACTTCCGGATCAAAGCACCCGGGATACACAGATTCGTGCTCTCATTCGTGCCCTCAAGCAACGGGAAAGCGGGTTGTTCGATCGGAGACATTCGTGATTTCGGCAAGAGATATGATGGGACGCAAAGTAACGTAAGAGACTGGACGAAACACAAGCGTAATGGGGCGCAAGCAGGCGCGCAAGCACGCGTTCAGGCAAACAGGATCATGAATCGCAACTACAATCGATCGTGCATGTCGTAAGACACGACCTGCGTCGCGCATGCATTCCTCGCGAAAATCTCTACGTTCCCCGGACTCCTCATGCTCCTCCCATCGATAAACCTGAGCTCAATATCGCCGACGAGTTCTGAAAATACAAAGGGCATCTGAGATCCTCGCGGAAAATGGCGAGTTGTTGACAAGCTTCTACGTTGCGATCGCGGGACACCATAGAGTGAACGTATACCAATTAATTCGAAACGCATGGCCATCTCTTCTTACGAAAGCATTTTCCGTGATCAGTCTCGGAGCGAACCTCGCGAGGGATATTTACCTGTGCACTTGCGTAAGCGAGGATGATACCGATATCCGGACGGGCAAGCAGGTCGCTGACGCTGACGAGGAGGAGGCGGTCTCTCGCACCTACAAAGAGACAAATCGTAGTGCGTTTTTTTTTAAAGGAAATGAAATTCTTCTTCTTCTTCTTCTTCTTCTTCTTCGATAAGGGCTTATTACGAGCTCATTGCGTTATAAAAATGCCAGAATGCCAGAACTTTGAGCTCAGAATTTGCGCACCTGTACGTCCCCGGCAGGTTGACGCATCTCTCGGACATTCGCGCGTCGCACTTGTACTGGCCGGTCAAGCACTCGTCGATATCTTCGCATCGCCGAGTGCTCAGGGAATACTGATAGCCGGACGAGCACGATGGCAACCTGGTCAAACACTCGAAACTGCCCTCCCTGTTCACGCAGTACTGATGCAAGTCGAGCCGACAGTTGTGCAGGCTTTCCGAGCACTCGTCGATGTCCAAGCAGCTGCCGTTGAAGGCTCGCTTGAAGCCGTGATCGCACGGGGGTATCAGCTCGCAGATGAAGGACCCGTTTGTGTTGACGCATCTGCGTATCAAAAATTTCACAAACATTCACGAATTCGGGTATGATTTGCGGCTAAAGTGTCTATTGTTAGACAGATACGCAGCTTAAAGATATTACACGCGCGCGTACACACACCTGTGCGTACCCTGAGGACAGTCGTGTCTACCCAATAAACACTCATCCACATCTTGACAGCCCTTGGTGATCGTGCTGAAGTACCAGCCGGTGCTGCACAGGGATGAGCAATCGTAGCCTCCCGGCGTGTTCGTGCACTTTTCGTGATCGCGACAGCCTGGACCGACCAGGCACTCGTCTATATCCACGCAGTAGCCCGTACTGGCATCCCTCTTGTAGCCCAGTTTGCACGGCTCCGTGGACCAGTAGCGATCTACGTTCTGAAGCAGGAAAATCGATACCAGGTCGTATCATGTATCCCAAAGACTCCCAAAGCGGCAAGCAGAGTAGAGCAACGGCTTTGCGTGCTTTACTGTTCGCGAGTTGACGAGATCGCTTACAAGGTTGCTGCTGGACGTGGATACCCTGTTATAGCGCGAAGTAGGAAAGGGCACATCCGTAGTGGCGATCCTTGTCGTGGTAGCGGCAGTGGTGTTGGTGTTACTCGCACTGGTACTAGCTAACGTCTCGCACGCGTAGGAACCATCGGTATTGAGGCAACGGTGAGTCGAGGTGTTGCAAGTGTGCAGACCCAGCAGGCACTCGTTTATGTCCTCGCAGGATTCGTCCGTCCTGTTGGCAGAGGAGGAATTGCCACGCGGTCGGAAACCGGACGGACAAGCCGGAGAACATCGATAGCTGCCATCAGTGTTGAGGCAACGCTCGCCGGTCCCGCAGGCTGCCAGTCCGTTCGCGCACTCGTCCACGTCTGCAGCAGGCGGATCAGCAAGGTGAATGCAATGACTATGAGCGGGATTTTGTTTTCGTTGGTCGAATGACAGTTACCGACGCAACGGCGAGACTTCCCGTCGAGAAAGTAGCCGCTACCGCAATCGCTGACTTGCGGGATCAGTGAAGCGTTCGTTCCCTCCGACTTGTAGAGCCTGCTGTATCGGACATCCCGCTGATCGTTTCTGACAGGCGTAAGTTTGCCGCTTTCAGCCGGCAGGCATCTACAATCGCGTCGATATGTCTAAACAGGTTGTTCCCCCTCGGAGGAAAAGTCATCTATTTTTCTAAATGACAATCAAGAGGTTGAATCACCTGTAACTACCGATCTCGTTGACGCAACGCTCGCCAGGCTCGCAGGAATTCAACTGCTCGTTGCACTCGTCGATGTCGATGCACGCCATTACTCTGGAGCTGTTTGAGAGTTTGTATCCCGCGGCACAGGCTAGCGAACTGAATCGCCTGTTCTCCTCGCGATCATATTCCGTCCTAATCGGCTGCAGATTCGGCGAGGTTCTCCTACACTCGTACGCACCGAGCGTATTGACGCATATTGTATCGGGATCGAAGCAGGGATTAATCGATTCCACGCACTCGTCTATGTCTGAAAGGAGAGCACAAAGTGAAGAGCACTCTTCACAAGCGAGATCACTGTTTGTATTGTATTCAACCGCAGCTCTTCGAGATCTCGGTCGCGCAAATCTAGTAATAACGTCCAGCGAATCGCTCGGAATCGCTCCTCGCGTTTGTACGCGATTGTTCAAGCTGATCCGCTACTCACATGCATAAAGTATGGAGACGACATGCTCATGCTGATGGGATCGGATTCGGAATGAACGCGCTGAAAGTCCTTTCCAGATTAATGCCGTCGTGTTTCAGGAGCATTCGCTCGATCACTCGCAACGACGACGACGACGACGATGACGAGGACGAGGACGAGGACGACGGAGCATGCTCGCGGAATATTCTGCATGCGTGATATCCATTCAAGAAAATTACAGATGACTCGGACGCGCGTCGAAGCTTCACCTTTGTGAGAAAGTCACCGCATCATCGAATGATGCCGCAACGTATGCAAAGGCGATTCTGATCTTATCGAGCATCATCGACGGAGGAACACGATCACTCACCGACGCAGATGTCTAAACTGTTACTGTACTTGAATCCTTTCTCGCATTTTACGTCGCATTCGTAGGCGCCTTCGGTGTTCCGGCATTGTTCGACGTCCGCCAGGCAGCTGTGGATCTCTTCCGCGCACTCGTCCACGTCTGGTGAACGAACAAGCAATAAGAGAGGCATGAGAGACACCCCGAAGAGGTCGCTATGATCGAGATCGATGAGACGAGCGAGATCAGCGGTGCGTTACCTTTGCATTGCTGCAACGATTTATCGAACTTGAAGCCTGCAGGGCAGGATTTCACCCCGGTCATCTCCAGACAGGTGTAGCTACCTTGCGTGTTCACGCAGAAGGGCTTGTCGACGACGCAGGCATTCGGCAAGACGGCGCACTCGTCGATATCTGCGGTGTTAACGCGATAACTTAGCGGTCACAACTTAGCGAAGACGAGAATAGAACGTAACGTTTCTCATTTACCTTCGCACATGCCGGTGCGCGACTCCCACTGGTAACCCGGCGGACAGGTCACGTAGGGCGCGTCTTTGACGGACTTCCCCATGCAGATGTACGAGCCTATGGTGTTTTGGCATCCCTCCTCGCCGCACACGCTGCTTTCCAGGCACTCGTCCACGTCTGATCGATGACGGATCAACGCGGACCGCGCAACAAACCAACAAGAGATAACGATCACATGCGCAAAGTCTGATGAGGGGAACGCGGAAACTGAGGGAAATGACGCGCAACGACGAAGGATAGGATCGCTGCCGATCTGATGAGAGCAACATTGATTCGATTTTCGTATGCACAAGCGAGATACAGGACGCAGACGATGCTGCAGCGGACGATAGCGATCGTCGCAATGGAACACATGAAACACTGGCGAACAGATCCGAGTAGAACGCACCACGAAGATGGGACAAAAGCGAGCGGTCTACCTTCAACTTTATCCTTACCTGTACTCGAACGCTGTAACGCGGCTTCGTACCTTTTTTTCTAACTTACGTACGTACCATCGCACACCTGTTTACTAGCGTTGTAACGATAGCCTGACGGACACAGTGGCGACAATTCGTCTTCTGGCTCCGGCTTCTTATCCTTCGATGACTTTGGAATGCACGAGCGTCCATCCTTGGCCAGATCGTATCCCGGATTGCAGCTGCACGTGACGGCCACCCCGCTGTCGGTGCAGCGGTGCTCGCAAGGGTGAGTCGATTTGCATCTGATGCGAAAAATAGGGCTGAAATTATCGACGTCGCGCGGACGGAAGGAACGATCTCTCGTTCTTCTGGATGTCTCGCTAAAGACCAATGTCACCGCGAATAATGACGGCGATATCTTTAGACGCGTCGCATCCCCCGTTAAAGATTCTATACGTTATTCCTACCTGTCGACCGGTAGATCTTGCCTACAAGTCTTGCCGTCCTCCAGCAGAGTGAAACCGTCGCGGCATTTGCAATAATACGAGCCCAGCGTCGGCACGCAAATGTCAGAGCAGAGCATGCCTTTCATGAGTTGACAGATATCGTCCAGCTCTGTGAAACGGAATGCTCGATTTAATGTCCGCGCGCTCGCGCACCAATGGTGCAAAGGAAAAGTTACGATTGATAACGCCGAGAGCGACCGCAAGGCTTTGCGTTCAAAGGACGCGACTTCGATCACTTGCTCGGCAGGTGCGCCGAGATAATTTCATCTGGATTATTTGCAAAAGCGAGGAAACGAGTGCTTTTGCAGAGCACTGCTGTGGAAACGTTTCGCGTGAAGCTTAGGCGCAACCCTACCTGGAGTTGGCACCGAGTACGGCGTGGAATCTGATGCTGGATCGGATGACGATGGGTCCGACGACGACGGACTCGTAGGCGACGCGGATGACAGGAACGACGAAGACGACGGCGACGGTGATAGCGACGAGGACATCGAGGGCGAAGATGATAACGGCGAAGACGGTGATAGCGATAACGGCGATGACGGCGATGACGGCGACGAGTACGGCGATGACGGCGATGACGATAATGAGGAGTCAAAGTCAGCCTCGCTGGACAGCTCGCTCGTAAGATCAGTCGTAGAGGTCGGCGATGCTTCATGGCAGCACTCCAAGAATGCCGGATCCCAAGGAATGCCGAACGAGAAGCTCTTAAAGGAGCATCCCTGATTCATAGATCCCGTGAGAATGCCTGTGTGCGATTTCGATAAAAGAAGAGATCGATGTAATACACGCGCAGACATTCGGAAGAGCGTCCGCTGACATTGATATTATTAACCCGTACGAATCGCCCTTCGGATCATCAGCCTTGAAAAGTAGAATCCAACGAGCTTTCCGTCAGCAAGCCTGCTGCTCGTCAGCAAGCTGCTCGGCAGCCTTGCAGAATTTATCGCGAATTTGAGCCAACAAGAAATTTCAAAAGGTTACCGAGTTTGCAGCCCTCGCAACAGTCGCGATGATAATCGCCGCGGCCAGTCGTCCTCGATTTTGTGCTCGTTACACACGCCAGGCCTTGGCGCGCGTCCGCTTTGCCCTTTTCGCACTGCAGCTCGTGATAGGCCCGAACGCAACAAATGTCCACGGTTTCCAGACAGAGGCCTTGCTCCACCCTCGGTACTCCGGTTACAGGTCCGGTGAACTTCTCACATCTCAGGCCCTCGCGGGCCCACGAGGTCCCGAGGTCGCAGCATTTCCCAAACTGCTCCTCCATTCTTCCCTCGACAACGGTCGCTGTTTTTCGAGTGGCAAAAGAAAGCAGGCTCGCTTAAAGTTTTACGTGATGGATTGCGCACTATCACGAAATAATACGAGGAAATCGAACAATTTCGCGCGCGCGCGCGCGCGTGCATCTCAGAAGGAATGGAGCGCGCTTTTATCTAAATCATAAATCACACGTCATAAATTAATTGCAGAGGAACTTGTCGGGCGCAAGTAGGTCAAATAGCGTGTCTGATTTTTGTCAGGCTTATCATCCTTCCTTTTCCCTTCGCCGCGCGATCAGAGAATTCGATGCTTCGTCAGCGCGTTACTATTCACGCAAGCGTGAGCGGGACGGGAATGCCTCGGAATTGCCCTTCATGGAAAGGGAGAAACGTTGCGCCGCATCGTTGATACGAGGACGAGGAGAATCCACGAGTTCGCGTGTGCGAGCGTTTAGAGGAAACGCGAGAACGACCGGCGCGCGTAAAAATCGCGCTTTGCACATTGATAAGAGCGAAGATCGTCAGAGTGGCTTTTTTCCCTCCGGGAGGAAACAACATTTTCGATGACGGATGCGAGGGAGTCGCGCATTTTATCAGCAGGCATATCGGCATAATGTGCAAACATGATTCCGCGAGGAGTCTCCAGTAACGCTCTGGCGATCTCAATTGTCCGTCAATGCCTTCGATGCGTGCGAGATGAAAATTGATTCGCATCAATCGACGCGCGCGTGCAGGAAAAAATGCACGAGCGTGCACGAGCGTCGCGCATGTTCATCCTTCGACAAAGTGAAAATATTCCGGGATGGTTGTTGCGGTTGTTATGCACAGGTTCAATCTCGAGCTTGCTCAGAATGTTGATAACAATCAGAACGGATGGTTCGCTCAGCTCAGCGCGTTCGCGGATAAGAAGAAAATTTGCGTGCAGATTGGCGCGCGTCCGAGGAGATTCGCGAACGGCAGCTCGTCCCTGCGGACGAGGAGTTCTCTCTGCGCCCATGTCGATCACTTGATCGCAATTATCGATATCTCTAGAATCAATTACTGACATTGGCGCGCGATTACAGCCCGTCTGTCGCGTCTGCGAGGCAATCGCCTCGCAATCGGTAGCGTTTTGCGCGCTGAGACGGCGCGGGTCAACCAAGAGGTAACTAATGGGATGATTTGCTTAACGGCCGCATCTGTCGAATGCATGTCGCGACGAAGTTCAACCAACCGCGGATGCCGTTGAAAGTCACGACGCGATTGAATTCGACGGATTCATCGGCAAGATCGTCGCCGCCGAATCGACGACGCTCCGTTAAAGATATCCCAGGGCTCGGTTCGCGTCAGGATCGGGAATTTAATTATGCTGCTTATACCTTTCTGCATTATCAGCTGCTCCAGGTGGACCACCCCCAGGAGGAGCGCGACGAAGGGCACACCGAGATCGAGATATCGTGCCATCTTCCCTCATCGGCCTCCACTACCGATTGTAGCCGCGCGAATCCTCCGCGAGCACTGCGATTCTGAAGCTCTCGAGATAGAAAGAGAGAGAGAGAGAGAGAGAGAGAGAGAGAGAGAGAGAGAGAGGAAGAAGGAAAGATTCAATCCGAGTCTCTTATCACCGGAGTAGCTTCTGACGTTCGTTGAAGAAAACGTGCGAGCGATCGACTGAAAGCGTCTTGGACGAGCGCTCAGCTTGCACTGAAGCGTTTGCTTTGGCGGGACTTCGGTTTTGTCATCTGTACCTTTTACATTTCCCTCTCCTTCTTCTCCTCTCGTCCTCGTCCTCTCACTCCCTCTTTCTCTCACTCTCTCTCTCTCTCTCTCTCTCTCTCTCTCTCTCTCTTTCTTTCCACGCGCACATGTCACATCTATAATAAAGTAAACCTGAGAACTCCGTCTTTCTCTCTTTCTCGCTGGATGTTCACACGCGTGATACGCAGACCGTTGATTAATAGCGGAGCATGATCAAATAACGTGATCCCAACGGAAACTGCAGCCAGACGAATCCGATTCATTTTCAAAACCGCCGCTATGTCGTTACAGCTAAAAGGAAGCCTCGAGTGCCGATGCTGGAGTGTTGGATGTTAGATAAATGCTTCCAACGTGTAGCTTATCGAGAAGGACATTACGGGATCGATTTATTTATCAAGTACATCGTTTATGTTTATTAATAACATCTCAGTATGCACCTTTGCTACAGTTTAGCCTCCCGCTCGCCTCCACGAAAGAAATAATTACTCGATCGCGCGTAATTCTCCGCGCGGGTGTAGCGCAGCTTGCGAGCACTAGCAGCCGCACCGCTTCTGGACCAGTCCTCGCTAGCCTCTTCCGCGGCTTCTGTCGCTCCACGGGCCGCGGCACAGAGGACCGTTTTTTGCCAAAGACCCATCAACAGTGGCCCCCTTGTCGCGCGAATTTTCGTGCCACCCGGCAGCCGCGCACGCCTGCACGATTTCCACTGAACAAGTGGAAACTGGTGACCCACATAATTCGCCGTTTGCGAGTAGCGTTATCGCCAGACTGCTAATACGCGACAGACGATGTATAATTTCGGATTTCGGATTTTGGAATCGATGAAAGCTCTCGTCGTCCGATTGTCCAGCACCATCGCGATAGCCCATCATCGACAGATCGCGCCTGATTTTACAATGACCTTGATACGGTACAAATACGGGGCTTGTAAGCTCGCCACAGAGCCGTCGTTAATCGACACGTTTCATATTGATAATCGTACCGAAGACATCTGCATCCCGATTCGGAGTCCACTGTTGAGGCAGCGATACGCTGACGTTGGCCGTGACACACCTAACGCGTCCTGGTTCACAGTGCGGCGTATTGTAAAAAAATGCCGAGTATGAAAAAAATACCGCGTCGGAAGAGCCGTCCCCGGAGTTTGCCGTTAGCGTCTTACGCAGCGCGTAATGTTTTCGAACCTGAAGTGGCGCTTTTTTGCCGCGACGTCGACGGCGATGACGAGGAGGATGGTGGCATGTGCTCGGCCTGCTTGCGACAGACGACGAGGCCGGGGAATGAGGACGGAGCGATCATAAGTGTCGATGTAAAAAGCGGAGAATTTGACAATCCACGGCGGGGKGGGRGGGGGRGGGGAAGAAAAAAAGGGTGGACGTGGCCAGCGCTTCGCACAGGGGCCGAGGACAAATTTATTTGCCCGGTCGCTTCCTGTTCCGCGTTTCGGCACTCCTCCTCGTGTCTCTGCTCCCACGAATCCCACGACGCTTCCAAGACGCTGAAAAGAGAAGCATCACGAGAGAGTTCTGGCTCTCTCCGAGCCCGTGACCTTGGCTTCGGAAGATCCGTTATGACGTAACAGGATTCTGCCGAATGCCTCTCCTCGCTATTTCCAAATATACGTAAATCGCGCTTGTACAGCTCGCACGTTGACAAGTCCAATTGTTCGAACGGAAGTGCGGCTGGACTGACTGCCATCGTTTGCGACTGGCATCGGACTGCCAGGTCCATTCGTATGCGTGCGGCTACTGGACCGGCATGAAAACCCATTTCTATCTGAAACTGGGCGACTTTATTCGGTTGATCCGTTACTGGATTGCGTAACGCGAGCGCGCCGTCTGACATAAAGGAGACTTACGCTTGCCTCTTTCTCTCTCTCTCTCGCGCTTGTCTCGTTCTCGCCGATCATTCTTTGCGCGATGGAGAAACCGTTCTCACGTACGCGAACATAATCTTTGCGGTCTTCAGGATGGGATCTCGGGTGAGGAAGGCGATAGAGATGCGTTATAATTCGCTGCTCTGGACTCGAGGGATCCTTCCTCCGATAAAAAGCGATTGAATAGGTACTCGGTGAATATATACACAACACACAAACGTCTAATGATAAAATACGAATCTTATTGGCCTTATCGTTCCTATAATTTTGACAATATTTCCTTTTCTCACACACACACATATGCTACTGATAATAGGTATTAATTCTAATAAATACTGACGGGATTATAATCAAGTAGTAAGGTGTAGTCTTAATTAAAAAAATATCGCTGTTGTACTTCATTGTAAAATTAAACAATTACAGCTTATCTTATCAAATCGGCTATTTAGCGTTTTCTATTCGCGTTAATTAATCGCTTCTTCGTAAGCTCCGACGCGAATATAGGACAATGAGATTCGATTCGGGTGTGTACTTGATGTAGATGTGTGATTAATAATCCGCATTGATTAAGCAGTATTCGCTATTGACCTCATCAAACATGGAAGTCTGTAAGAGCGACTTTTCATGCTGATTTCATGCCTTGTTCGTTCAATGTTAATCTCGCAAAATGAAATCGCCATCAAAAGTACGTTGTTAAGAAACGTGAGAAACATTCGCGAAATGCTTATTTTATAATAATGAGTAGATTGACACGAAGTGAAAGCGTCGAACGAGGTGAAATAAGATCGAGACCTGCCTTTTTGAGCGTGACAAACTTGCGACGGATGTTGCACATAACGAGTGCGTTTTGCTGAATAATGCGACGTCTCGATGGTATAATGTATAATACCCGACCGGGAATATGCGATTCGATGTAGAGAATTAATATTTGCAAAATGTGCTCGTGAACTTATTCACGAGGAAAAATCGAAGAATTCTGAGACGGAATACACGATTACAATACTTTTGACCGCGTGGATCGCACGTGGATGTGCGCGAGCACATCCGTCTTATTCGGATGTGAATATTGCAATCGAAGTAAATTGAAGGTAGACAAGCCGGAGCTCTATATGATGTATCGCAAATAAAAATATTGTGATGTATAATACAATTTCTATGTCCTTATTTATTGGAGACATTTTGTATAATATTGTATAGCCAAAATCACATGCGACAGTATAGCGTAAATTTTTATATATAACTTATATAAACGAGATAATACAATATTCCATTATATATATGTATACATACATACACATATATATATATATATATATTAATAAGTATAAAATTATGCAAAAATGTTATAAAATAAAAACGCGAATTGTGGTTTTGCGGCGCAGCATAAATCGTAAATTGCGAATTCGTAATTCGAATCGTGATTCGAGTATAGTGTTCAATAATATCGGATAGTTATAGATGCGACATAGATATAAATTGGCTGGATTGTAGCAAAAGATAAAATCTATTATATTCTATTATTTCTTTTATTCAAAAGTAATAATGAGACAGTAATTGTGTAAAACTTTGTGTACTTTGTGTACTTCGTGTGCACCAGTAGAGGATACAGGTTGTCACTCTCAAAAATCCTATTTAAGACACCTCGTTCTGGAAGTCATATTAATGTAAAGAATAAATTTTCACGTAAAAGCAATTAAATGGAACTCCCATCTAACGCTTTGCTCTATATTACCCTAACTTAAAGGTAAAATTCGTAATATTAAGAACCAGGCGAACATCTTTCTGTCGCATATTTTATTAAGAGAGAACGACTAGGCCATATGAATATAACTGAGGAATCCGTGTTACATCCTGATACTATCCTCCTTTCCGCAAATGAGCCCGCCGCCCGCCGATCCGACCAAATCCAGGCTCTTTCCTTTCAAACCATTTTCAATATATCTTAACAAATGCTGCATTTTTATACACAGGTTCTCAATCGAAAGAGCCTAGATCCTCTGAATTCCGTTCTGTTATGTCCGTATATTTGCGACAAACAACAAAAACTGTATCTCCCGAGATTTATTCATATGGCGTAATATTTTTAGTTTCAGTAGATGTCATCTGCTGAGTGATTCATGGTGCGTAATGTCATTCGTCCTTTTTCTCTTTTACAATCTCTGTAAAAGTATAATGTTCTCCGTATTCAATCCCGATTCTATTCAGGTTCCTCGCCCTCTGCAACAATCAGAATCAACCTTTACGTAATATCCAGCGTTCACGCTAGCGTAGTAAATTGATCGTAAACGTGATCATTTCCAACACCTACCTTCGCGATCCACCTCGTCATCTACCAACAGATCATCCTCTTCGTTTACACCGTCATCCTCGTCATTCACAGCCTCCTCTTCATCGTCATCTTCGTCCACGTCATCCTCGACTACTACTATACTGTCATCTCCTTCCTCTCCGTCTCCTCCTTCGTCACCATCGTCGGCGCCGTCCTCCTCTTCCTCCTCTTCTTCGCTTTCGCACTCTTCGCCATCACCCTCGATACCATTCTCGACGTCTATATCTGGAGCCAGGTAATACTAGAACCGATCCAATCACATAGGTAAGGTGGATAAAGTACTTTCGGATCATTCGTCCGTTTGTTAATTCTTGCGCATCAGGCGGAAGAAAGAAAAGGCTTACCTGCAACGGATTAGGCCACATATCATCCTTAATTAGTTCAGCTATCTCATCTGAGCTTGGATCTCCATGATCCGTGAACCAATCAAAGAATGATCTGTGTTTGAGTGGCCTCTTGCGTCCTTTCAACGGTGCTTTGGTCTTTGTCCTCTTTGTTAAATCCGCACCCTCTTTCCAACGAATGGATGTACTTTGGGATGCTGGATCTCCTGCAAAACAGCAGGAGATTCATCGCAACTACGATCCTCGACGGAACCGTCTCTCTCATAGATTACCATATGTTCTCCGTGAACTTAACGACAACAAGTTGACAAGAAATACGCTCACCAGAAGAGCCTAAATGAAATTCCTTAGTTAAGACATCGTTCTCGAAATACGGATTCTCGTCGAAGTAGAAATTAATCCTATATCCAGATTTGATGTCCTCGAATTCCTCGACCTCCAATTTGTTTAAAAATCTCAGCGCGTCCTCTTCATCCTCTTCTAGTATATCCGCTATCTCTTTGTTGTTTACGAACTAAATCCTTTCATAAGAAACAATATTGCTGCTGCTCAACGGTAACGGTAAACACGAAAGTGAAATCGATTCGGCTTAGGAACAGCGATAAAGCATGCAACTTATCATACGCGTTCGTCGGCATCGATTCATGCACGTTAAACATCGGGGAATTCGCAAATCGACGACACACGACACCGCGCCATCCGCGCCAAGACAAAATTATCGAGAGTACGCAACATCGATCAGATATCCGACATGGTGATCGCAATTACAAAATGCACAATCGTATACATGGTTATATATATACAAGTAGGCAAGATGGCGGCGGTCGCCGGTGGACGCCGGCATCGCTGGGAAACGTCAAAATGACGCGGACCGTCTCGATCTCGGAGTCGTCGATTAACGGGCGACGAACGCGCCATGCGGTGCAAGGATACAGCGGTGACCCAAAAGTTGGGTATCCTCTTGATGATGTCGTTGCGCTTCTGGAAGTACGGCTTGCGCAGCTTGTTATACTTCTTCTCGACCTCGAGGATCTCGTCGCTGGCCTTCTCGTTCAAGCCATCGATTTGATTCTGACAACCGTCGATCTCCTCCAGGGTTTTCTGTATCTCGATGTCGTAATCCCGCGCGTCCCCCTCGCCCGAGCCCGGGTCCTCCAGCTCTTTGGCCTTCTTGTTCGGCGACGACATGGTCGTTAAACGCGCGCTCTTGCCACCACTACACGCGCCGCACTCTGTTTATTTCCCGTTTGCGCTCGCTCTCGTCACACTCTGCCCGAATGCGCGGCGCGCAAGCAAGTCTAATCATGAATCATGCGCCAGCATGTAGATGGCGAACGTCGCTGCTACTGCTATCTATAGATGTGGCTGTAGATGTTCGTTTCCGCTTTTTGCTATTTAAAAACGAGAATATCAATTGAATGCGATTCGCGAGTCGGAATTTATGCGATTCACCGTTGGATTCTAGAATATATAGCGAGTTCATTTCTTGCTATTGGTCACATCGATCGCTCAAAACCACCGAGTTTAACTCTTAACTCGCTTAACTTTACTTCGTAGCGGTATTTTCCAGAAATAAAAAATGGGACCCTAATGCTGGATTCACGTTGCTTTCGATCGTTCCGATGTACGATATCCGATATGCAGTAGACGAGTTTGTTTTCGAAGATCGAACCATTTCACCGGACTTTCCGGGAAGGGCACATAGAAGATATCGAATAGGGGACATTGAACGCGGTGTAAATCCAGCATAAGCTGAATATAACCTGAAAAAGATCAACCAGTCTTCTGTTGGAGATTCCTTCGTATCGCGATTCTTTAGACAATTCAATCTTAAATGAGACCCTCAGCATCATTCGAAAACATTATCGAACCACTCGATAAACATCTTTCCTCCGTTAGACGCAATCATCTCAAGCGCAGGAGAAACTTCCCCAACTACGTAGACATGCCGTCGTCGGATCACGATGATCATCGATCATCGTGTTTTAATTCAGATCTTATCACGGCAAGGACGTGATTTACGAACTAGTTACCCGGCATTTTTTAATCTACATAAAATATGATTCATGGCGAATGTCTTTCATCATGGCACACGTCAGCACAGTGCGCCATCTGCTCTCCTCCTTCGCGTATTTGTATATGTGATGTGGAGTGTGGATCGGTTCGTTCAAAAAAGCACGGAAAAGTATCTCGAGGATTAATTAAGCAGGGCACGCGACCACTCGGGATTGCTCACCAGGATGGTAAGTGCTGGTCGCTTCTCGTCCATGCCGACATCCTTGAGCATCCAGGCGTCTTGTGGCGAAGCCACGGTCCCGCGACGTCGGCCGCAGATGTCATCCATTAGCGACGAATTGTCAGGCGTTAGTCCATAAGTCTCGCTAGCCGAACGCATAGCGGAATACTCGCTCTCTTTTTGCAGGTACTCATCGCCGCTGCGGTATGCACGAAAGCCGGGAAAGGTGAGTAACAGAATAGCTTTGGCTCCCTCGGTCACTCTTTCGTATACGTGTCTCGTTTGTCAGTGGTGTCAGTGCCGGTGTCACTGCCAAATCAATCACACTTGACACGTGACATCCTGATTCTTGTGCTCACGAAGCGAGCACTGATTGTTCACGGTGTTTAAGCGAGGATCTTACGTCGAACGTGTTCATCGATGATACATGAACGTAACATGATCGACGACTAACAATCACGATGCGATTCTTTTAGCTATAATTTCTCGACAGTTTGTCGAGATGACAAAGGCGAGGATAGAAGGCTTGCTCGCTGCATTTCCAAAATTGATGAGCTCGGGTAAACAGCATACCTTTGTGGAGACCGACTCTGTTAGATACGTTTATCAGCCCCTTGAGAAAGTGTACATGCTGCTTATCACTACCAAGGCCAGCAATATTTTGGAAGATTTGGAAACCTTGAGGCTCTTTGCGAAAGTAGTAAGTAGATTGTTGGAGTAAAGCGTAACGGATTGTTTATTCAATCATTGTGTACGATACACAGATGGAGATGAATGTTTGAATCTTTCAGATACCAGAATATTGCACTAACTCGATGGATGATATTGAGGTAGCAGAAAACATGTTCAATTTGATATTTGCATTTGACGAGATAGTCGCGTTAGGCTATAGGGAGAACGTCAATTTAGCGCAAGTCAGAACCTTTGTGGAGATGGACTCTCATGAGGAGAGAGTTTACGAGGCGGTCAGGAAGACGCAGGAACGCGAAGCTAAGAACAAGATGCGCGAGAAAGCCAAGGAATTGCAATTACACAGAATGATGGAGTCCACCAATAAGAAGAGTGGTATCAAAAGTACCAGTTTTAGTGGAGGATACGGAAGCGGCAGTGCTCCAGCTAGTGCGTCTGTTGGAGACACGGCCAACTTTGTGCCTGAGCCGATCAGACCTTCCTACAAACCGAAGCAGTACGATCAATTTTCAAAGCACTTGATCGCAATTGTACACGCTTACATATTTTTGCTACTATAATACATACGCCCCAACAGGAAGCCATCAGTCAATGCCGGTCCAGGTGCGATGAAATTAGGTGGTAAATCTCGTGACGTCGATTCCTTTGTCGATCAATTGAAGGAAGAAGGAGAGAACGTCGTATCCGGGCCAATTGCTGCTCCTGGAGCAAAGTTGACACCGATTGCTACTCCAATAATTAATACAGAATTGTAGGTCACTGATACGATAGAAAGTTTATTTGGGAAGAGAATGAGATCATTTAAATGCATTTCCATTGCGATAGGGTTCACTTGAGGCAAGAGGAGAAACTTAGTGTACGCGTCGGTCGAGACGGCGGTTTACAGAATTTCGAGCTGCACGGATTGGTCACCTTACACATTTCCGACGATAAATGGGGACGTATCCGTGTGCAAATCGAGAACAGGGACACACGAGGTATCCAGTTACAAACTCATCCAAACGTGGACAAGGAGTTGTTCAGAGCGCATGGACAGATTGGTTTAAAAGTACCTACGAAGCCGTTCCCGTTAAATACCGATGTCGGAGTGCTAAAATGGCGCTTCCAGGCCCAAGACGAGACGGCATTACCAATTTCAAGTGAGACTATATATAATCTTTATGTAGATGACTATCTCTCTTGTTAACTCGTTAATCGGGTATGTCCATGATATGAATTAATAATTTCGAGTTTGTACAAAATAAAATTACGCGTCTATCTAATACGTCACTTTGTCTCTGTGTAATAGTAAATTGTTGGCCTTCCGAGAACGGAGAGGGTGGTTGCGACGTCAATATCGAATACGAATTGGAGCAGGCCGATCTTGAATTGAATGACGTGCAGATAAACATTCCTCTGCCTATCGGATGTAATCCTATCGTTAGCGAATGCGACGGACAGTACACGCATGAAGCACGACGAAACACGTTAGTCTGGTCGTTGCCGTTGATCGATGCTTCAACAAAGTCTGGCTCGATGGAATTCTCGGCTCCTTCTTCTACACCCACAGATTTCTTCCCGCTTCATGTTTCGTTCATGTCCAAAACGCCGTACGCCAAAATTAAGGTATGGAAATATATTGATAAGCAGATAATAAGGAGGTAAAAGATAAAAATGCGTGATTGCATTATCCTTATTTTCCAGGTTAGCGAAGTCTTGCTCGTAGAAGACGAGAGCCCGGTTAAGTATTCAGTAGACACCGTATTCTTTAGCGATAATTACGAAGTTGTATAAGATACAATAAATGATAGACGAAGTATTTGCGCATACGTGCAAGAACATGCAAAAAAAAAGAGGCACGATTCGATGGACGGCATAATGTTACGATCGGTGATCAAGATTGATTACTACTTAAATTTTATTGCCATACAACCATTCCTTGTATGATCAATCAGCATCCGAGCATTGGTATAGCTATATCCTTTGGTATACTTGTGTACATGTATCAATTTGTAATGCTATTTATGCTATAATTATCCAGTGCCGAATACTTATATAAGTTTGTAAAAAAGGAAGATATATTTTATTTAGAAAAGATTGGGCAACAACCTATACCTATGGAAATTCGTTGTACGTTTCACTTTCTATTTTAGTACATATATTTTAGTATTGCAATATCGCCCATAGAGGATTGTATTATTACCAAATATATATACATCCAATTTTTGTTATTCACTTGTAAGTTTATATACCTTATCTTAGTAAATATTTCATGTATCCTCGCATATTCTCTTTCCGTCATTTGTCTAAAAAGTGCGCCGGCTCTATACAGAGAGTTTTTTACGAGATTAAGAGATATTACTTGTTTTCAGAATGTGTAGATATATATTTATGCTACGTATGTATGTACAAGTTTTTATATACGTTATATACATTAAATTGTTACAATTTATCTATTCATAATTCATAACATATTTATAAGTTGTGGTATCAAATGATTTTCGATGACTGCCTTGGCTGCAAATATAAATTAAACATCTAAAAGAATCTCTCACGTATAACTTACGTACAAAATACATTTGTAAAACAACTGTTTGTTTACCGTTCATTGAATTATTCATTATTGCGGCCTTGTAAGCGCTTATGTTCGAAGAATTTGTCGCCGTCATTTCCGCCCCTTTTGTCAACAACTCGTAGCAGACGTGTGGATGATCGTAATGTGCTCCGTATATTAACGGAGTGTTACCATCCTATAACAGATTAGAAACGATTACAAAGATCTGTCGGACATTAAGTCCTTACGGTCTTACGGACGTAAGACGTACTTCATCGCATGCATTTGGATCAGCATTATGACTCAACAATAATTTAACAACATCGTGATGACCATAAGCAGCTGCCAGATGCAAACTGGTCTCCAATTTCGGTCCGCGATAATTTACATTTGCACCCCATTTGAGCAGCTGCTTGGCGCTACCTAACTGTCCGTAAGCACAGGCCCACATCAGTCCTGTTAAGCCCTTTTCGTCGGTTGTGTCTACGGAACCTACGCAAAACATGCACAAAAATGACTTGCTTTGTAACAATGACAATGTACAGATCAATTTAAGGATCAGATATGCAGCATGTAGTTTACTTGAATGTATGTGATCGGATGTAAGTTCTCCCTGGCCTGCTAGAGTGTGAAATGTGATGTCATTCCCGACGTAGAGCTGATGTATCTGGGTCTGGGTATTACCCCTTTGTAAATTTGTCAGCAAAGTAGGTGGCTAGAGATGCGATAAAGCGAGTCTTTTCAGATGAATATTTATACACAAAACATAGATATACGCATAGAGCTATATTATCGGCAGGAAAGATACTTTGTATGGCTGAAATGCACTGGTTCTTGTCGCATCTTGCCATGCTCCTGGTGCCCAGTGCCATTTTGTCTCGATCGGTTCCGACTTGCAGTTTACATTCTCCGGTTTGCAGATTAGAGGCTTTGGTCGTATCCCGATCGCTGATGCATCAGGAGTGACGCTTTTGGCGCTCTCGGTGGAACATCGGCCATCCTTTATCTCGTCTTCGTCCTGCTCCTCTTTCATAATCAATTCCGAATGAATCTGATTCTCCATAGCTGTCAAACATAGGTAACATTACGTAAATATCAAGGCACAAGAAAGAAGTACATCAGACAAGAAGTACATCAGCCTCGGTGTGCTTCAATTCTATACGTTACGTACGAGCGTAAAGATGTAAGTATCAGATGTTCATTAAATTCCAGGAGATACAATCCTCTTCACATCGCGGTTTAGATTTCTTAGAATTTCGAGTTCGGCATTGTCTTCTCCCAAAGTTGAACGATAAACTGTCATTCCGTAGGCGCTCACGGCCTGTTGAACGTGTTGCTATAATACAGGTGACTTTTAATTTTAGTTTCAAAAATGTCCGTGCCTAAAGCGTGACTCTCTGCTTAAAATTGAACGTCTACGACGAAGAATATCATTCAAAGCGTGCGGGAAGTCAATAACAATTTATCGCATCGGACGACGCGGCATTAAGAGTTAAGAAGGCGCTTGTAGGATTACAATCTGATTATCACTTAAACAATCAGCGCCTGCAGAATGGCAACCAATCCATTCAAGTATTCCCTGTGTATGACGGGTTATCATTACAGAGGCGTTCGCTAAACCGGCTCTGCACTCTAACCGACGGCGTTAGTTCCAAAAAGTTTCATTACGAGACGCCACAATCTCTGACTGGGAAGTGAGGTAGTAGTATAACTCAATGATAGGTCCGACAGTTTTATTTTACATCAGTACGCTTCGAGAGAGTTGAAACAAGTTTAAATTTTTAATCGGTGTAACTCTATGAAGGATCGACAATTTTTATTGACATGTGTTATAGCGTGTGTTATAGCGTTCAACTGCAAATCAGGTAAGCTTTCATGTTCGCTTCTCGATGAGATTATAAAAACCCGATAAGATTTGATATAGCGAGATCTCTGTGTTAAGGCGCCTTCGATGTTTCGCGTTTAAATATTTATTTATTGTCGGTTTTGTGTGCTCAGAGTAAAGATGAGAGTCGAGAAAACAAAATAACCTCCTTTAATCGTCAACCAACTTAACAATTGCAATATTTGGATACTCGCTCTTATTAAGCAACAAATGTGAGACCATTGCTTCTGACTTCGCAGGACACTGAAGATACCGATCCTTTGTCGTTCGTTGTAAGCGAACGATAACGATTTTTCTTTGTTTCGGCAACGATTGCGAGTTGGTTTTGTAGCTCATACTCGAGATAAACCTCGATATAAGTTGTTTATGTCGAAAACTTTCCAAAAACCAAAGATGACTCATACAAAACCTTAACACTCTCAAAAGGGATATGGATAAAATTCAATTGTTTTATAGCATGCAGTTATAAGTTTGATTTGTGTGGATGAATATTGAAATAATGTATATTTTATAATTGATAACAGAACGTGATGACGCGCATCGGGAATAAGTAAATAAAATTTTTATAAAAATGAACGCTTGAAAAGAAAAGAGGACGCGATATCTTGATAATTTTTTGGAGTCATGTAGTCTGATGTTTCGCACATTAAATGATCATCATGTTATCTTCCGAAACGGTCCTTCCTAATACGCGTGTCCAATAATTAAGTAATTACTTTAATCGTATTGTGTGATGCTTTGTAAAACATACGGTAAAATTACAAATCATTATTTCTTTTAGATAAATATAGTATATATATAGATTCTGTATCTGTATCTGGGTTTATACAGCCAAGTGCCACCCATTCCCATTAATAATTTTGCTAGAGTCGCCAGAAGACGACAATGTCTGTACCAATATATCTGTACATTCATCCTTGTCTAGGAAGAATATTAAGCATCAATCCTTTCTATTGGGATTTTAAAGCAATAATTGTTTTACAACCAGTGGAGAGCTAATCCATCGCCTAAACCCCAACTTGGAGGACCAGCGTGCTTCTTTTAGTCTGGTTCTTCATCTTTGTCCGGCAAGGGAGGCCCTATCAGTAGCTCCCGCTGGTATAGCCCTCAGGATCTTAAGAACTCACAAGTTCCTCTATCCGGATACCTTCCTAGATACCTAGATACCTTCGGCAAGGTGGAAGCACTTCGGAGAGGTATATATAGATTGGATAATATAATTTATAAATATAATTTATAGATCAGATATATATAAATTCTATCTCTATAAATGTATAAATCTTTCATATCCACGCTTACAATTGTTTACAGCATTATTTTGTTAATAATTGGCAAAAGGAATTATTAAGGAACAAAAAAATGATTTATTTTAATCGATGGATGATGGAATCTGTAACTCTAAATTAAAAAACAATGCATCAAGATTTACACTATTTTATAGCTGTACGTAAATATAAATTCGTTTCACATGATAGTTTCATATATATTAAAGAGACCGCAGGAGCGTGCAGGATTTTCGATCTATAAGCTCGTCCTTGACAAGGACAAACTCGACTGAATAACATATCACATGAATGACATAAAAACCGATTACGTCCACGAGCGCGTTGTCCGCGCGTTCGTTTCGCAAACGAATTAAAAGGCGCAATCGCCGATGTCGCCGCGAAATCGAACACGTAATTTCGATGGGCAGCGAAATCGGCTAGCGGCCGCTTGATGAATGATTCAGAAGTGCCGGGACTCGATTGCGGACTCTCAACGCACGGCAACTTTTCTCCCTCCGTTTCCCGTTGATTGCTTTTTCGTTTATATAGCTAGCGACCGTCCGCCTCTCTCTCTCTCTCTCTCTCTCTCTCTCTCTCTCGCTCTCTCTTCTCACTTGTAAGAAACGTCGAAGCCCCTTTCCTCGATTTCCGTCCTCCGCTTTTCGGACGGCGGATCCACGTGACGTCCCCCTTCCTGTCCGCGATCGCGGTAAAAATATATCACCCTGCCGTTCAGCGATGCAATAACGCGTCACCCACGTGGACGTGGATCCGCATTAACGCCTGGAGGCGGGCACATGCACGGAATAAATGATTGAAAGCCACCGCCGAATCAGTGACCCGCGTTTTACACGTATAGCGCGATTAAATCGGGCGGATGTCGCCCGCATACCGTAAAATGACGTCGAACAATTGCACGTTGCAGTTGCGCTCGTTCCGCATAAATAATGAGGCGGAAGGGAGCGATAAAGCCCCCGTCGTCCTGCTGCGACGGCGATTTGTGGGGGGAGGGGGAGGGGAGGGGAGGGGTCGGTTAAAGGGGGTGAGGACGGGGGGAGGGGGGAGGCCGCGATGCGGCCCGCGATCTTAACGATCTTTCCGGGGATCTTCGCGCTCGGCGGCGAAAGAACCATCTGCCCAGCTGCTGGGGTTGCACGACGGGGTAGGCGGGGGGGGGRGGGGGAAGCGAGTGGAGGGTGGAGGGAGCGACGTTAGGGCAGTGTGAATATTACTTGTTTACAGCGCGCGGATGCGCTGTTGTAAGGCAGGAGTTGGCGTAATGTTTCGCGAAACACTTGACCCCGTTTCGAAGTCTACTCGTCCGGATTACGTCCTATATCGCTGTTATTACATCTAATGATGCCTCATCGGATATCCGATCGGTTTCGATGAAGCTGGAGCCCCGGGTAGATCCGGGGACTTTCCTTTTGGGAAGTTTAATACGATCTCGCATGACTCACAGGCGAAGCATTGCCACGTCGCGTTTCCGGCTGAACGTGTCGCGCGCTGAACGTCGTTTATTCCGAAACGAGAGTTCGCGCTTCCTTAGAACTGACGACTCCAAGCGCTCTGTTTTAGTTCTGAGCGAAATTGCGGGATGCTGGGAACGCAGCGGAACTTGCGATGGATCTCGAATGAAATTTTGTTCGCTCGTTCGGTTCGGTTAAATATTCAGGGATTTTATTTTATCTGCCGACTGGCGGAAGGATCAAGTAGAACGGAGTTGCCGAGTTAAAGCGAAAGCTATGGTGCACACCTGGCATGGCCTACTTTGCTTCTGCTCGCCAAGTTCAAACACAGACTGTTTGAAAGCGAGGTCTTCATGATCGATGGCGAAGAGGCGGCGTATGGCAAGATAACGTAAGCGGCAACAAATTTCGTATCGAGCGGACATGGATTTGGGTGCGCGTGCTTGACGATAAATTCGGTGAACTCTTGAACGGAAGAGGAAGAGAAGGAGAAAGAGCGAAGCAGCGAGGAATGGCCAAGATAATCACGCGTGAAGTTACGCGATGTTGAATACAGTTAAATTAAATACGTTAAATGCAGCGATTCCGTATCGACATCGAGCCAATCATTTATATGATGACGACTCATCCGGAGTCTATCATAATAACGGACTATCATAATTTCAAACGCTCAAATGCTCAAACAAATTTGAATTGCGCAGTCACTCTTAATTGTATGGAACGAATGGGAGACGCCGTTGCCTTTTATCTGGAAAAGATAAACGAACGGGGAAAAGAAACGAAAAGATGTTCTCGACATCAATTACGGCGCCAACGTTATAAATAATTTCTCTCCCTCCCTCTCTCTCTCTCTCTCTCTCTCTCTCTCTCCTCCTCTATCCTTCTCCCTGTCTTTGTCTCAGAAAATAAAATCCCTTTGCGGAAATGCGCTCAGTACAATCCCCGTTATTCGGGGCTAAGGAGGGCAATAAAGGACGCAATAAAGCTTCCGCCAACCAACTTCTGCACTCACACTTATTCCACGTAATTAACAATTATTCCGCGATGTATGAGATTGCGTCATCGGCGAACGCGCGCGCGCGCGCCGCACTTGGAGCGGATCCTCGCGCTTCCTCCCCCTTTCCCTCGACGGCGGTACTTCTGGCTTGCTTCGTCAAGTGAATTCCGTCAACGTCGCATAAAGGAACGGTCGAGTGTCCTCCGAGCGGTGGATGGGGTTGTTCGATATGCGTCTTTGTCCCGCGGCCTCACTCGTGACAAATTATCTCGCCCGAGGTAATTCTCCCTCGCGTGCCAGTCGCGTTCGTAATGTGCATCGCGCTGCAGTTTCCGAGGCTGCCCTCCGTGGTGCGGCAGTTCTCGTTAAATCTTATACGTTTATCACTCTCGTCACGCATGGAGAATCCCTTTGCGGGATGCATGACAATCACGCATCTTCCACCCCTTTCTCTCGTTCACCGTTCCAGCGATGCGGAAGCCGGACACCCCGGACCCGCGCGCGCGCGCCCGCCCCGAAATACATTTCTCGAAGATTGGATTCCCCTCGATTCGTTAACAACGCAAACGCGATATCCCYCCCCCCCCCCCCCCCCCCCGCCGCCGCCGCCCTCGGCGGGCGACGATCGCGGTACGTACGGCTCGGTACGAAAGATCTCGTATTTTAATTTACTTAAGGGCGCGAGCCCTCCAAACAGCCCTGCGCAATTTCCAGCTTTACGTTAGAAATCTCGATCCTCGGGCACGGCTCGATTTCTCATCTCTCCCCTTTCCTCTCTCCTTCTTTTGTCTTTTCTTTTCTTTTTCTTTTTCTCGTTTCACTTTTTTGCACATCGCGAAGTGCACGGTCGCGATCGAATTTTACGATCCCGGGCACTTTCTTCGTCCGCGAAGCAGCGGGACGATGTAATTTTGCCCATTTTTGCTGGATATCGAGCAAAGAGGCCGCTCGCGCGTGTAATTTTCGGTGCGCGAACGAGAGGGAGGTCCTGGTCCAATTAAATTTCGCGGCTTCGCGAAACTACCCTTCTCGATTTCGGCTGTTCAACTCCCGCGTTCTTCGCGGGAGCGCCTCGCCGCTTCCCCGCAGCCCTGATGCGCCGGGGAATTCCTTCCCGCTCTCCCCTGCTCCCGTCTCGATCACGTAAAATGCCGATAAAAGGTGCTCGATTGAACGGTGTCGAGAGATTGCAGCGAACAAGAGCAGCGTGGTCCACGGCGCTAGCAATACCGGACCTCACCGTCAGCGTGAAGCGAAGAGAAGCTAAAGCATCGGATCGATGCACCTTCCAGGCGTCGGAATGACGGGATTGATTGCTCAGCCTTGCGCGTGGCAAGGACCGATCAAGGCAAGAAGCCACGCAGAAGTAAACACGTCCAAGTACGAAGGTAATCTTCGTTTGAGCGGCGCTCCGGTCGAGATAATGATCCCGAGATAATGACACTACCTATAACGACAGCGATGACGTGGAACGTACCTCGGGGCCACCTTGAGCGAGATTTATCGGCGGTGGACAGCGACGAACGCGATAAACGGCTCGATTTCCCGCCAATCGATCCCCCTGCCGCACTTAGGCTCGGTACACACCGAATCGGCGCGCGCGGAATCGCGTGCCTCGGAAATCGCTTCTTCAACGGTCCTTGTTGTCGCTCGGCGCGACGAGTTTGGGCGAGGTCGGGGGAGGCGGAGATCGCGGGGGTTAGTCACGCCGCGGTGATTTATGCGGCGGACACGACGAATCCGGTCTATGCAAATATTATTGCAGCTGAATTGCCTTGGCAGCAAGCCCGATCGCCCGCTCAAGCGTCCGCCCCCGATGTCGCCAGGGTTCGCGTTTCAAAACCCTCCCCCGGGGAGGATCGGCATTCGCCAGCGGCGACCTGTGCGATCGCGATCGGTGTCTCGGAAAATAATTAGGCCGAGCGCATTTGGCACGAGCGAGACGGATCCGCTAGACGCGCGCGATTAAATATCGATTTCAAGCCGATTCAGCCGATCCAGCCCGGCCGCTGATTTATCCGATCGGCTGCGAGTAACGCGCGCGTCTATCCAATCACTGACGCGGAAAATAAGCAGACAATCTGAAGCAGACGCGCCCCGGCGCTCCTGAAAACGGACAATAACAACGTCGCGCGCAACGACGGTCATAAACGCATATCCGGCAGGATAACACGGGGCGGAAAGAGGATTCTCAATGCATAATCACTGCCCGATACAATCGCCGTCAGAAATCGCCGCGGCGAGGGAAAAGAACGGGCGGGAAGCAGCCGGGAGGAGCCGGGAGGCGGAAAATCACTTTGCCGAGGTAGATTATCGGCGCGGCAGTTCCGCCGTGGGAGATAAAGCGTTAACTGCTGGCAGGAGGGGAAGAGGGGGGAATGGCGGTGGGGGGGGGGGGGGGGGGGGGCAATCGCCGCGTTTCGCAAAAATTTGCGACATTCTCTCGGTATGTGGTATGTGGTATTAAATCACGAATTTCCGTCCAATATTTCCTAGGAATAATATGCGAAAAATGACACGCGCACGCGAGAAAAAGAGAGAGAGAGAGAGAGAGAGAGATTCCGGGCTAATACGCGACACTTTGAAACCGAAATCACGTTACCGAAACGTTATTAACGCGAGGTATCTCTTGGACGCTCTCTCTCTCTCTCTCTCTCTCTCTCTCTCTCTCTCTCTCTCTCTTTTTATTACGAATTATCGACGATTTCGAAATGTGCGATATCGTAAACGCGGCGAATGTCAATATTTGATGAACCGCTTCGCGAGCATATCGGCCGCCATATATGATATTAATGTCCGCAGTTTCTGAAATGTATGCCGCGAAATGTGAATATGCGGCAGGGCCGCTACGAAGCTACGTTTTCCCGGACGACATCAGCCGGAGCCGCGCCACAGGAGGGAGCTGTTGATCGTGATCCGATGAATGAAACGCTGAAACGTCGAGTTTGCTTTATGCACGTGCGGCATCGTGCCTCGGTCAATAGTCGAGTCAACGGGACGCCTATTCGAAGGGGCGGCGGGGGTTAAATAGCTCGCGTCCCGCTTTATGTGCACACCGCGCTTACGTACTCGCTATATACCTACACCACCGCGCCGTAATGACGAAATAAAAACGACGCGGTGTGGAAGCGACGATCGCCGTAGGGACGCCCGTGATTGCGAGCCGATGGAACCGATGGCTGCAGCACGGTCCGTTTCCGGTCCGTTCTGCATCATGGGCGCGCTGTTTCCTTTCAATTTTCACCCTCGGAGATCGATAATTCATGCACGCTCGATTGCCGCTCCTAGGCATCGTCAACCCCCCCTTCGCCGGGGGGGGGGGGCAAGTGGAGCAGCGCGACGCGCTATGGAATCTAAAATCGATATTCGGCGCCGCGCGACCGACAATCTTCGCGTCGATCTCGCGTAAGCACCACGAAGAGTCGCGACGATCGGCGCGCGATCTCCGCGATTTCCCTCGCCGGGACTTGCCGCGTTCCGCCTCGTCGCGAAATCATCTCAGCCGTTCACGCGCGCTCTCGTGTAGCCCCGCAAACCAGAGAGAGAGAGAGAGAGAGAGAGAGAGAGAAAGAGAGGATCGATGGAGTCGTTCAATCTCCCGGCAGGTGGAAACAGGCGGACCGGACAGGTAGGATCCGCCTCCCCCGAGGTTATCGCGAGAAGTATCGGCGGCCTGATGCTGAAAAACGACGGGTAAACAACAGATAGACCTAATGAGATACGCGTACAGCCTTCGGGCCTTAAGCAAAGCCGCGCGTTTTCACGCGAACGCATCGAGGCTGGGGGAATCGGCACGTTATATCTGTATAACGATATGTAGGTCAACGGCTGTATAATTTGCGGTGCGGTTGCATGATTAAGTGAATAGTAGATGCGCGCTAGCCTCGAGGAGAAAGAGCGAGCGAGAGAGAAGGAGGGGAAAGAGAGAGATAGCGGGCCCGAACGAAGACAGGGGACAGACCGCGCGCCGATATGCACGTCGGCTGCTTTAAAAACATGACCGACTTGCACTATCACGTGATCGATTTATTTCCACGGGAGGCGCAGGGGGTGGAGAGGAGGAGGAGGAGGAGGAGGGGGATGGGGGGATGGGGCGGGGG